>JAHZNI010003218.1:0-24820 GCA_027744415.1 Seira ritae | reverse complement strand
AATATGGCAATTTAGTAGCTCGTAGATACATTGGTCCTTCCCATCAAAACCAGCCGATTTCAAAAAAATAATTTCTTGTCTCATCTAGAGTAATTATTTATACATCTATGCTAATAATTCGTTTTATATCATCTAACCCGTCCAGACATATGTATACTGTGAAAAGGGTAATATGTAATGTGTTTCACTTCTACATTAATCGAATTAGGTACTCAATGAAATCGATTCATTTCTGACTATCATCCAGCAATGGAAGAGACTATTCGGAAAAATAGATCACAACTCACCATTTCAGAATTATTAGCTAAAAATCAAACGTTCTCGCCTTGATGTACTCCTAGTGACTAGATTTCCATTGTCAGGGCCAATTTTTTGCGAAGTTCATAAAAAAGCAGCTGAACGAGAGCAACATAGGAGACGAGTCTTTTGGGAGGCTAGCTTGTGGAACGAATATAATGCAAAAGTGTGTAAATCAAGAGAAAATGGAGATTAGCTAATTAATCATGCATCTCGAAAAGACTATCCCGTTTTTAAATAAATCTCATTTATTGGGCGAGGGTGAGCACATGGACAATGATTTTCGTTAACACAAGTAACCTGTATCGAAATCCACTAGAAATCGACATCACCCAAGCTGTGCAAATTTCATGAGCTAGTTTTGAATTCCTCAACTTGTCCACAGTTTAAACTCGATGTGGTTTTTCATGTTTAGTTAAGCCAATAAGTTGTCTCTCGAGATGTGGTCCTTTTTCGTTTGGTGCGGGTCATTGACAAGGTGATGAACGGGCTTACTAACGAAAGAAAGAAAAATAGGAGTATCCACATCTGTCTAAACCTCAAATACGGATCAACAACAAATGCATGCAATAATCACTGTCGTCTTGACATCGAACGCAGTTTACTATTATCACTTTAATCACCAAAGTTGACAAAAGAACAACCTCGGAATCATGTAAGAAGTCGCAAAAAATTCCAATTTTGGTTTGAAAGGCTGCAATGCATGAATAAAATCTAGCTCCAATCTGCGTCCAAACAAGTTTCCTTGAATCAGACTATGCAACTAGATACGTATTTGTATGTATTTACTTTTATTTAGTATTTTCCGTCTTGTATTCTGGAAGGATTCTCGCATGAAACCTTTGATAAAAATGATTATATAAATTGAGCACACTAAAAACTAGGAACCGTGCCAAATGCATTGCGAGCTTCATTTTACTCAAAAAAGTTGCTTGCTTTCCCTGTGCCTATGTAATAACTTGCTGTCGTTGGCGTCATTCGCAGAACTCTGTAGTATAAAAATCTACTTTTAATTTTAAAAAAATTGTTGTTTCTCAATCAGATTAGACGTCTTAAATAAAAATCTGGAAACGTTCTTCTCTACCCAGTGCATAGCATTGCCGAAAGAAAATATAAAAAATGTAGCAACAGATTTCCCCCTATATTCATTTTTGTTACGTTAATTGAGCCTTCGATCTATGAAACTATTCATTGAAAAAAGTACCAAAATCTACAAATGTCTTCGCCAGAAGTTAGGAACAATAAGACAATAATTCATAGTTAAGTTCGTTTTGCAACAAAGACCACGACTTTAAAACAAAAGGTAACGCAATAAATGGAAAAAATGTAATGATTAAGACGGTATCTATCGATATACCTGGTATATTTTATTGGTTGATGGTTCTTGAGTTAAAAATATTCCGCTGGAGTCTATTTAGATAAACAGAATTGCACGCTTATTTCCGAGTGGTGCTGTAAGGCGAATGTTTATAAATTGATAATCCACTGCGATTCGGAAATCACATCCTGACAACTTTGCAGATTAAAGTTAAATGGCTGATGTAGAGTTTATTATTATTATTAAGTAGCAAAGCTACGATATAATTTCAAAGTTTTTTTTCCGTCTGTAGCTCTTCGCATATTACATCCTTCTTTTTTATTGAAAAATAATAAACCGTTCTCGAGTTATAGGTCAATTTTTGGGGTCACCTCGGTTCTCCATGTTAAATCCCAAAAGAAACACTCTCAAATTGAATCGGCTCCACAGATAAAACGATACAATATTTTGAGATGCGGTTTGGACAGGGAGATTCCCCATGTCTTTTGGATGGGTCTTAGTTCAATTTGGGGTCAATAGGTGAATTTCATTGATTGTTACAGGACGATAAATAATCGAGCAATTGACATAGTAAAATTCATAAGGAATTTTTGTATATGGTAAATTTTGATCACTTGTGGCGTCAAATTGATACAAAATGCAATGCGAAGGAAATCCCTCAAATAGAATCGGCTCCACAGCAAAAACAATGCAATGTTTTAAGATGCGGTTTCGACAGGGAGATCCCTCATGTCTTTAAAATTTATCCTGGTTCAGTGTGGGGTCGATAGGTCGCCAGGTCGCTGAACATTATGCAGATCGCTCAGCGCAATGAGGGGAGGGAGGTTTGACAAGGCGACACTCCATACTTTTTTATAGTGAACACATTAAGTGCTGTATGGAGGGGAGGGTGAGGGGTTCAATATCGGCTTTTTTGTGTTACGTATTTTATAAACAGTACCACGTACATTTTCTGTTGTACAATTGTACAAGTTGTTTTGTTCAATTGTACATTTTCCATTCTTTTGTACCAATAATCGTAACTTCTTCGGACCTGATTAATCTGTACAAATGATTATATCGTCTATGAAAGTTTGGATATTTTTATTTCTACATTGCTTTGCTACTTCTTCGGACCGTCCGTCTACGGTTTTATTATTGCTTTATTGCGGTATCACGTTTTATAAAACAAAGGAGACCAGAGACTACATGTACTACATTGAGAGATAATGCTTTCATGTTATGTAATTGATCCCCAGAGGCAACCTTTCTTGAGAAACTAATTTCACGTTGAGACAACTAATTTAATTGAGACATGTCTTCCCCTCGTTGCTAGGTTTGTTTTTGAATAATCTTGTTAATTTCTTACAAAATCAAAAATAATTTTCATGCATTTTGTATCCGAAGAGAAGCATGCATGGAATGACAAAAGATAGGTACATTATCAATCAATATTTATTTAAAATTAATTAAACTGATAATTTAATGCAATGACAACTAAAAACAGGAATTTTGAATCGGCAAAGCTGATGTTTAGAAGGCAATCTCGCATACCTATAATTTCACAAGGGAAACAATTTACTGTTATTTCTTAAGCTTAATCGGCATGATTAGTTAACTAGAATGATTTCGCTAGAACTCTAACCTCAAATGTTTTCAATTATAAAAACTGAATATTTACTAACACTAAAACAATCTTTCCATGAGTGCGCTCGACTATGACAATTTTTCTTATTGAAAGCATTCACATTAAAGATAACACAGGAATTTGCCGCTTACATTCAAAATACTTCTTGCCGATTTTTTCTTTTAAGTGGTTATTTATCTCAAATTGTGTAGATTACTCAATTTCAATTGACAACTCTCCTGCTTGCAACAATAGGAACATACAACATTACTTCTTCTTACATCCTACATAATATCTTAACGTTTATACTTTCTGAGGTACTGAGGCTTACTATAATTTGTTATTCATTCTTCCAGTCGTAGTAATTTAAAATAAATAAATAAATAAATATCATAAAATGAAAATGAAGCACAAAATTTGAGAACTGTGAGAAATGCAAAGCATGTATTATTTGATTTCAACTGTACAATTTAATTCATCTGTAGCACAAACTTATCAGGAATGTCTGTACATATTTTTAAATATACCGTGAATGCTACATTAATGCGCTATATACATAATTAACGAAAGGGAGTTATAATTAGACAATTATTTTTTCAACGTTTCATTTTCATTAACCTATTCTTTGAATAATTATTATATTTCTAGTAAATCATTTATGTTATTGGTGCACCCAGTTCTATCCATCTGAACAAACAATGATGAAACAAATCATTTCAATCCATGCATTTATTGCTTTTATATCTCATTTTCCCCTGAAAAGTACCATTACGTTTTCAGCAGACTGACTTTTAAATACTTAACTGAATGTATAGAGAATAATTAACTTATCATACGTAGCATGATAATTAATAATTACAGTACCTATATTCTACCGAACTAGAATGATGTTTATACTTTTGAATTATAATGAAACTAGTGAGTCTACAAGAAATTTTCATGTGGAAACCATTTGAGTTCAGCTTTATAGAAACTTTGATTAATCCAGTTTCGCTGAAGAATATCCAATCTTTCTTGGCACAAAAACAAGGGTTTGCCCCTCTTAAGCTCTAAATCTTCCTCGCAAAAACTATCCAGAAATATGGAGCCCCAAATGCATGCCTCCTTTTCGCGAACAACAAGAATCTCTGAAGTCATAATGGAGAGAAAAAGACCCGTACCTCTCCCACATCTTTTCTGGCAGTGCGAAATGACTTCAGAGACCTCCATTTGTAAATCAAAGCAGCACAAGTCGTTCAAGCATAGAATTTCTCCACAAATGAGGCACAAAGCTGGTGTGCTAGGCACCTGCTCACATTTGAGGCATTTGATTTTCCGATAATTTTCGAAAATCGTATCATAATCATTAGGTAGCTTAATTAATGATGGTGCATCGTACATGTACAAGTGTGACTTTAACAACTCGCCCGCTTCCTGACTTTTGCTTTTTATTGCTGGTGAAGGTCTTTTCACTGACACATTCAATGATTGCATTAATTCTGAGCACCAGTTTTCAATTGCAGTTTCGGTATCAATGAAAATATCATCGTCGCTCTTTATCCACCGAACGTAATCCCAAAATGACTTTTCACCACCATTTTCCATATCTACCACCGACGTATCGTGACTTTCATTCACACCAACTAACTGTCCCAGCCGCAGGTAATCAACCAACGTGGAAAATGATTTGGAAGTACTTGGTTGTTGACCAAAGAGCTCAGATTTCAGGTAAGCGGCTGTTACCAGAAATGGAACGAGTAAACTTTGCACTACACCTTCGATGTAAGAAGTTTCTGGAATGTCCACGTTCTTATGATTTCCATTAACGTCAGCCCTCAAAATATCGGCAGCGGTTGCTGTACCCAACGTAAGCATATCTGCTTTCACTTCCGCCAAAGAGGTAAAAATCAAGTACATGGTGTGCTCCATTTTTGATTGCGACTCCGCGTACGCTTGAGTTATTTCCGGTTTTTCGGCTTCACTAAACTGGCTGCATATTGATGTCAACACTTGAACTACCCGCAAATTATACAGGGCTTGCACTACATCCTGGAATATATTCGTTCCTACATTGACATCTTCCAGGATTGGTAAATCTAACAGGAAATGATACATCTCGGTTTCAACATCCCGAAGCAACGTTGGAACTTCTTTGTTGCCCTTTTGATTTCTCTTGCCACATATCATCCCCCAGTTTTGTGCGAGTTTACGTGCATATCCTACTGGCAATGACTTATATTGCTGCTTCAGGACAGACAGAAGAGGTAGGAGCGATGACAATTTTTTAATTGTTGATGTAGATGTAGGGTTCAGATTTGAGCTCACATTTAATTTTATTTGTCTTTCTACGCAAACCCGGAAGTGAGAGGTAAGCCAGAATGCTGAGACGAGTGGGGACGCCGCATCGAACTCCTTCAATATTTTGACTAGGTCTTCATCAGAACTGCTCAATGCACAACCATTTATATCCTTGATAAAACTCTCAACAGCGTGTTTTTCTTGGTTTGAAAGATTACATTTGTTTCGCTTTTTTATCAATTTTGAGATATCTACACAATTCCCAGATCCCTTATTGCTGTCCAACGTTCTAGCAGATTGCTTATTCATGATGGGGAGAAAGGAGTTTCCTACTTGCCGGCACAGTGGACACGTATATTCCTTGTAAGTGAACGAATAAGACAATTTATTTCCATTGGTTGAAGAAGACGGTGGCGGGGGAGGAGGCCCCCTTTTCACATAGTTCATGTAGGAAGTAAAGCAATCCTGATGAATGAAATGACCGCAGGACTGCACCTGAACCCCATAACCCGGATCCAGCGGGACATGCTGGATAATGCTTGAATCTTCAAAATGTGATAGGAGCTCCACTAAGGTTTCCTTGTGAATTATTTTCAAGAATGGCCCATCGCCTTCTGAGGCGTGAAGTCGTTGATATCCAAGCACATGATATGGACTAATGTGCGTCATCAGCCCAAACAGATTGTTCCGTTTACTTTCCAATTTTTCCATACATATAACGCACTCCTGGTCTTGGTATTGTTCAGAAAGATTCATTGTCTTTGCTTTGTTAAGTGCGACATCATGAGTCCCTCCAATAATATTACTGGTGCCCAAGCCTTCTTCAAAAGAATTGCTCGCCTTATCCATGAACTGCTGACGTTTCATTGCGTACTCGTTCATTAGAAGCAACTTTCTCTCTTTTGCTTTTCTCCTCTTCTCCTCCCTTTCACGTTCTTCCATGGAGAGTTCCTCCGGGGAGTTCAAATTATTAGCATCTGTGTACACCCCTTTTACTTTTCCCACAATGTAAGATCTGCACGCGTCACTTTTTTCTGCAAGTTTCTCTAGCACCTTTGAAATGAAAAAGGGACCGTCTCCGATTCGGCTTTCATTCAATGATGAAGGTAACTCTTCTCCAGAATTTTCGAGTTTCAAAGTGAAATGACCTCTACCTTCGGAGAGCCGGTTGTGTAGATCTAGCAAGAGGGAAACAATGCATTCAGACTTTTCTTGATTGCTTCCACTTTTATCCGGACCATGGGGCATCTTAATCTCGGTCAAAAAGTTGAGTAACTCTTCCTCCTTCTCCGCTTTGTAAACCGCAACTTCCAATAAATAAACGCATAACGACAACGTCATTTCTGAAATAACGCCAACATGGAGTTTACGGTACAAGATGACAAAAGCGATCTCCAAAAATGTCTTTGAAACCAAAATATCCCCAGGATCCCTCATGAATGTTGGGGACATAGCAGGGAGTCGATACGGTGGCCATAAGTTCCCTGCATTTATTTCCTTCCTTGAGCGTCTCACATAGTCATGAAAGCGGTCTCTTGAACTTTGGTATTCCGCCCTACTTGATGATCTCATCAAAGTGTATAAGGGGTCATAAATGTCCTCCCAGACACAAGGTTTTGGGACGAAAATGCCTTGTTGCATATTTCTTGGAGCATGGAAATCAGCAATGTTCTCCAACACAGACTCAAAGTTTCTCATTTGAGCATCACATCCACATCTCTCCGGAAGCATTTCCATCAGTTCACTATGCAATCTATCAGCTTTGCAAAGGAGGACAGCCATTTCTAAAGCCATGAGATCTTTGTCTGCTATTCCTAAATTGGTTCTAACCGTCGCAACTATTGCTACGAATATCATGAAATTTTCCAGCATGGTCATTTGCTCTTCAGAATCACTAATACTGGAGGTTAGCAACCTTTCATCATCTTTTTCTGCACCGAGAAACTTTCGTATACTTAGCACATCAGTCATGCCGAATTCATTTATGATCATTCCCAAAAAATTTTCCTCTGAATTTCCTTGCTCTCGTACAGCAGCCATTTGAAGCAAAAACAAGTCTGCGTCCACCATTGAATTGCAACAAAGGCTGCTCACGTAGTACTCCGCCTGGTTCACAATGCTCGGTCCATTTCTGGCCCACAGGCGAGAGGAAATCTCGTAGTACGCTACTTGCAATCTCGAAACGTGCGCCACTAGAATATCAAATTCCTCCTCAGGAGGAAGCAGCTCCCGCATTTGCATTCCTTGAAACTGGAGCCCTTGACGAATGAAGGTGGACAGATAGCGGTGGAGTGGCAAATGAAATGATATTGTTCCTTTTGGATAGTGCACATAGTGATGCCACTGCTTAAGTTGCTGTCGACATAAATCAATGAAGTTCAACGTGATGCCTGAGGTGCTATTATCCTTGAGGTGAGAAACCAACGTCCACATTAACATCGCACTTATCACCAGTTCAGCCATAAATGCACCAACATAACTATCTGGCTCGTGCTCCACATGAGGCTCCCCCTTTCTCACGTATTTATTTACATTCATTCCTTGCAACAGAGTTAAGAATTCAAACCAAGTCGAGAGGAGCTGAGGATCATTGAAAAACTTCGTGGCCACTGGACCATGCGATAAAAGAGCTTTCAGGTCGGATTTGATGAGCCAGTAGTAATTGTTTTTGATGATATCGTTATCACAGTCAATCACCTTTAGAATACTTGTAGAGGCATTATCAACATCGCTAACTAACTTTGAAGAGTCCAAAGAAATTTTGCCACTACCGTTGCCATCATGCATGCCATCATCCTCTGCTTTCCCCTTCGTTTCAGTCTTGATTTCCCAAGATAAGGTAGAATCTAGCGTTGGTGCTGGGGTTGAAGATGATGTTGATGCCGCAGCTAGTGATGAAATGGGAATGGCTGTAGTTTTTATCATCTCATGGAGGCTTCTCAACAACAAATGTAATAATTGCATTTGTTCGACCATCGCAATAGCTAATTTCTCTTTGGAGAATAGTTGCACTGACACGGCTGCAATATGTTTGCATAATCTTTCTGGATCGGAGGATTTCAGGATGCTTTGTGAGATGAGTTCGTAATGAGTGATGAAAGCTCTCGCCAAATATTCATTGTATTTATAGTCTGACCTGAGGCTCAACAGAAGGCAGACCAAATCTTCAGGAAATTCCCTTTTTACTGTCCAGTAAACTAACTCATCAAGAATTGTATCAGCATGATCTGGAATTTTTAATCCCAGGCGTTCGTAATCAGCGTTAACCACTCCACACAAATCCTCGTAAACTTGACTGTGAGTTAAAGTTCTAGTCATCACTTGTTTCATTGTCATGCCCATATCGCTGAAGCTCTGAAGTAGTTTTATGAACTTGTGCCCTTTCGGGGGAGCATTTACAGCAGGGTTGGACTTCACTGCTGCAGCGGTAGCGGCGAGAGAAACGTTTTGAGCGGGAGAGGTTGTTGGCCTGGACCTCCGTTTTGCTTTACTCTTATGTGCCAGCTTTCTCGCCTCAACTGCACGAAGATAAGCGATCAGTCTATGAAACAACCGAGGCATTACTTTGTTGGCAACGCTGAAGAGTTCCGGGGGTGCCGACTGCTCGGTTGATGCAAAGTTGGAGGGAAGGAGGTCATTGCTTTCTGACCTTTCATCATGTTGATTGTCTTCCATACTCTGAGCTCTTTGCATAGCAGCGGTTCCTCTAGGACCGTGTAGTACGCAACAGCCTGATTCCTTAATGACATTTAGCAATAAACAAGCCAAAGTCATCTTTATGTTTTCATGCATTTTTCCAATTTCCATATTGTCATTTTTCTGACAATTTTTTAAAAATCTGATCGCATTATCTGAAATCATTATCTGAAAAAAATCATTATAGTTAGTATGAATATTTATGTCACTAACGGGAGAAGACTAGAATAAATAGCCTAATAAATGTGGCAGAAAGTGACTGCTATGAATATCTCAAATCATACTACCGGAGCCATACTTACCGGTAAGCCACGAAATTTTCCGTCCATACTAAGCCACATGTGGTGGCTTTGTCGAATTGTCTAACAGTTTTAGAAAATTCATCAGGAGTAGCTCCGCCAGCAAGAAGCCATTTACACCATTCCAAAGTTTCTTCGTCATCAACATCAGACAGTGACTTTGGGTTCGTCAGAATTTTCTCCATAATTTCATTTGACAGTGCATTGTTTTCCATGTCGGATAAGCAAGCTGCTCTTACAGCAGCTGCCACTTCTGCCTTGCTTTTTGTTTGGAGGAATATGTCTACCTCCATGGTGGAAGCAGTTAAACGCACTGTAATATGTAAGTAAATTATATAATCTCATAAAACTTTGAGTCATCCAAATGGTATTAGTAAAATATATTGCTTCAGCGAACTTTCACTCATTTTTAACGTTTTTTGTGGCGAAAACAAATTGCAGTTTCTCTCTAACACTATGTATTACAAAATCAATATTTCAAAAAAGTCGTATTCTCCATACTTTCCCAATATTGAGTCCTTGTAAGCCAAAGAAGGGTACTCTCTGGATTGTTCATTTTTATCCTTCATTGATTTGCTCACGGCTCACACTCACAGCTCATTTCATAATTCATGTGATACATTCATGCAAGCTGCTTGACCTTTAAAAGTACGCCTTTTCTCAAGATTTTATGTCCTTTCTCGATTCACTTATTTACGACGACAATCCATTTTGGTGCCTCATGTTTAAAGGCACGCACATAAGCACACGTAGGCCAAATGAGTCCACATTCACCCTACCTATATATCGGCGTATGATGAAAATGTCACTGACAATGCAGTAGGAGGGCTGAAGGAATTTCATACTATGGATGCACAATTTTTGACAAGCACGGCTCGGCTGCTACCATACACTCGCACTGACGAGCACGACAAGCAACAAGTGTATTACGCAAGGGAAACGAACTTTCAATCTTCAACTCAATGTTATTCCTCGATTTTTTCATGTAACTTCTTTTCAAAAAATTGAATGCAAGTTTTTATTTAAATTGAATGCTTAGTTCCAGATTTCTTTGGTATGACACAATTAATTGTCTTGTCTTCAATTTTGTTAGTTATTTTCGCAGGATCACATCTCTGGTTTCAACAGATTCTTGAGGCTGTTACACAAAAACCAAAATCAAACTGCACAATCCAAGAAAAGTTAGACGATCCGTACAACGTAGGTATCCAATGATGAAATGTGGAAAACTACTGTGGAATGGTGATGAAAGAAAATTCGATTTGGAATAAAGCAGTCACGCCAAAATCGTCGCTTCTTCCACGGAATAAATTTATCGGGCTTTGACTGGCTGTCAAAACGAAAATGTTCAAATGAACCTTTCTACCACAGCTTCAATATATGTATTACAATCGATCTAAAACTGTAGCAGTAGCAAGCAATAATAAAACTCAACAATAGTAAGGATGCCAACAAAACAACGTATCACTTCTACTCAACAACATGGAAGTAGAAAAAACTGATAAAGTTGTACTCAAAACACACACGGTTTTTCACGTGAAGGTTCATGCATCATCAGCAGTATTTTTTTCACTATCCATCCAGAAGTAAGTATAAACGAGCTCTTTTACACAATCAAAAGTCCTGCTAGTGCAACAACAATCCAACATTCAAGACAAGCGCTACGTCAGACTCAGGATTTAGAACGATTTTTTCCAATTGAAACCCCAGCCACAACTAACAATAAGAGTGCAATGTCAAGTTTAAGTACAATTTTCTTCTTTGCATCATCCCCATATTTCGACTCATCTTTTCACTCCTCCTTTGCACCTGAAAAAGCCAGTCATTCTCCCAAAAAGTTCATCCTACGTAGTACTACTACGCATTCACTCCACTCTGCTAATGCTGATGCCAAAAGGTACTCATGGAATGTAGATGTAGGTGGCATTTTAGAGAAGTTTTACGTGTGGCCATTGTTATTTCATTGCAGCATTCCACATGTACTTTTCCGTCTCAAGTTAAAGTACCTATGCATTCTGCTTTCATATAATTTCATGGATATTGCCTCAACTCAACTCACACCTCGATTCACATCTTTTTAGCTTAACACAGGAACTAAAAGGAGGGAGAAGGGAAAAAACGACCAGGTTGAACTGAAGTAGCAATAGTTTCTAAATATTCTACTATGTATATTGTATTTTTTGCGATGATGAAATGATTTATCTATGTACTATAAATGATGAGCTGCGTATGCCTGGGTATGGGATTATTTGTTGAATGTTAACAATCTCTTTTTAAGCAGACACACATGCTTAGGAAGGAATTCGAATCACTAAAATATTATTGCTCAAGTTGGGAAATTCTGCCTTTCATTATGACAAGAAACCAGTCAAGTACACCGATCTAAGATTTATATCTATGTATGTAGTTGGAAATTAAGACTCAGCCAGCCAAAAAGAGTGTTTTTATGTTTCATGCAGCGCGTTACTTTTAGAAGCCATTCTTGGTTGAAATATTATGTGATTTAGCCAGTTAAGCCGTGCATGCAAACCAAAAATGCAGGGGAGCTTCCTCTTCTCTTTAGTCTTATTATTGCGATATGATATTGTATTTAAGTGGGATATATAATGTTATTTGCATAAAAATATCTTTAAAGCATGCCAAGCCTGTCCGAAACAACTAACATGTATCATTAAAATTTCCCAATTATCATTTCTTCGTCAAGAAAAAGTATCAATTCAACTATTCCATGAAATTCTATATATCTGATCAAAGTCATTTAAACACAGTCGGGATAAAGTCTGTTTCGCCAGAAGAAGAAACTGCGGAAGCAGTTTTCGCATGTGCGCTGATAATGGTTAAAACGGTTCATCCGTTTCATCAAAATTTCATTTTTTTTGCCCTGAAAAGAGTAAATATTATTATTGGTAGCGGCAATCAAGTCAAGCACAACAACATTATTTCTTATTTCATGAAATTGGTCGTTTTCATTTGATGCACACGATGTTGCTTATTTATTCTTTTAAGTTCAAAACATCTTTTTCCTTGCGAAAATGAGGAAAGAGTGAGACGGGTATTCTGGGGAAAATCGCTACCAGCATGTGAAAAGCTATTAAAATTTGTTGTATTTTATGCATCCAGTTCCTTCCGTATGTATTCTAATTCAGATTCTTTATCTCATACCTAGGCACATCTACAACGTTAAAACGCTGACTATGATTGCTGCATGAAACGATGCACAAGGGGACGTATGTATACAGTATGTGCATGATATGATATTCATTCAGGTAGGCCAGGTATGAACTTCTCGGATGTTCCATTCTTTCTTTACCAATGTGTAAACCGTCTGGGGTAAATAACCCCTTTCCTCGTTCCTGCCAAAGCTGATGCTTCAGACATGGCAATAAAAATACTACCGTGTAAGCATAAGTTAGTAAGCAGGTAAGCACAACCTACCGAAGCCAAAATAGGTAGGTATAAATGTTGTGATGTGATCATCTCAAATCGTTTACCTTTCTCGTCCCAAGCCCCAACACATGAGAACACATTTTTCAAACTTACTAGATTTTGTCTGCAATGATACTCTTCCATGACCACGATGCGATGGTAAGTAGGAGTGATCACGATGGTCTGCAAAAAATTGAAGCATGCTATGACTAGGCGAACTAATAGATGAAGTGCATGCAACCATATAGACTTGCTTCAAATATTTTTCCTTTCAGAGTATGTAAATGCAAAAAAAAAAACAATTTCAAGTATCATTTCATTTTACCCGAAGCGAATGATCATTAACTGAAGAGTAACGCTTATCACATTAAGTAAAACACACTCATGGGTAGTAGGGACGACATATTTCTGTCTCCTCCAATACAAAGTAACTAAAGCAAATTATGCATGCGATCTTACTTATAACATTTATAGCAAAAGCGACAAACAAAATTCGCGCGCTTATCTATTAAGTTTTGTTTTAGATATATACTCAAAAGCCATCTCAACTAATTTCAGCAAACAAGCTTCAATCTCTAAAGTTTTCACCAAACTAAACTGCTTCCGTATCCTTTTAATTTTGATTTATTTTAAATCATCCGTACGTAAATAGGATTGCAGGACTCATGAGTTTTATTCATTAATTATCATTATTACAATCAAAAGATAATCCATAGGGGAAGGGAAGGAAATAAAAAATCTGATGAATAGAAAGGAACTTCCTTAGCCTGCATTTTTGTTTCACCTCTCGATCAGCACCATGTTCTTCGGTTTTAGCTTTGACTGGCACTCAAGCTCTGCTTGTCTGCTTCCCGACTTTCAGAGATAGTTGAGGTGTGAGTGAACTTGAGTTACCAGCTCGTATGACTGACTGAACGTTCAAATGAAACACCTATTTATGATGGATGGTACAATACACGTTTTCTCCTGCTCAGTATATTGCTTAGATTGCATGCATGTTGTCAGCAGTCAATTTCATAAGCCTTCATAAAAATTAGCAAAAGAAAATACAACCGTCGGCTTTTTCAACAGAGCTCACATTGAATACAAATAAATGAATTATGAATGGAATAACTTTTTCCATTTTTTTGATTTGAGACATGAGAGGAATTTCTAATTTTTAAAACAATGTATTAGACAGCGAGCGATTCAACTTAGAATTTGTAAAAACCCAAGATTCATCAAGCACCAGCTAACGATGACTTCTTGGATTTACTAATTCCATGCATAAGTCGCTGTATTAATTAGGTGATTTGGTGGTCGGATTCGAATTTTATTTGAAATCTCAAGAGCCAAAATTCCATAAACCATTCGTTGAATGAGATTCATGTTCTAACACAATCGGGTATACTGACAGTGATTAGTTTAAATGGAGTTTTACATTAATAATGGCACAAAAGAAATTACAATGCTTGAAGAAGCACATCATAGAGTAAACGGATGTTGAAGATTATACGTAAATAAAAAGTGGATTTTTATGTTTTACAGGACCACGATGCGGAGCGGTAGACATTTCTTCTAGTCCTGTATATTTATGTATAAAGTAAATATCATTATTATCATATCACGTGTACATTTTATGGTGCCTTGATTTGGTCTTGGTCCGCGGTAGCACTCTATGCAATTTTACTTATCATCATAATTAAATATTGACCAGATTTTTATTCTGGCTCCTCTTCTTGCAGAGGGAGACAAGAGTTGCTATCTCTTCTAATAAGATATTATGGTGTTGTATAAATGAAAAATACATTACCTGCTTTCGCACTTAAAGATTTTGCGCTAGGACTGGATCAAATTTTTTTTAGAATTTGTAGAGAACTGAGTGAGGAAAATCACGCCCGAGTGAGCTAACGTTGGAAAGGCATACCCGTTTTCATGCATGTTTGTCAGTGAAGTTGCTTGATAATAGTGAGCTTGGGCGATAATGATTCTTATCAAAACATAATTTTGCGAAAACAGATGAAAAACTTGAATAGAAAATGAACATAGGTACAATAATAAGAAGATACCCGCCGTATACGTACTTCAAATAACGACATTGGCGTTTTCGTGGATTCAGATTTTATTTTATGAACGTATATTGCCAGACCTTTTGCTTTCAGTCGATTTCATTTTTGTTTCATTGAGATTAAATGTCGGGTAGTCATTGTCATATTAGATGTACCGATGTAATGTAACGCTCCGATCCGATTACATAAGCATACTATATATAATACATTTTAGTTGTCCTTCTTTAACAATCATGTTTCTACTTTTTAAGTGTGTCAAAAACGCTGCATTATCCAGATTAACTGTCAATAACCAGATCAATTTTATTTGCATACTATTTACAACAACGAGTTTTAATTTTAAATAGTTAGTATTGGCTTCTTAATTTAATCTGACGATGCTTTTTAAATTTTCCGACAAGTTATATACAACACCTTACACCGCATGACATGCAAGGGAAAGCCACTTTGCTGAAATCTTTAGTTAATTCCTTGCAAAAGAATTATATCAATTGCTTTTGAAGTTTATGTCATGTACAATAATAAAAGGTTTGAAATACAGGCTTAACATTTAAAAAGCTAAGAAAAGTTGCTGCTTATTGATACTGCCTAGCCTACAAATGGTACTTGAAGCAAATAGCATAACGTTAAAATGGTGCGTGAATTTTTGTTCTTTATGACTAAATTCAGGTGTGAGACAAAACTCAAGAATCAAACCAACAACCACCAACAACAACGTTTCTCTTCATCAAGAAAGCGAAAGTAAAAAGATTTTTTACACGTTCAAAGAAAATTACGCTTTGTACCTTATTTGCAAACTTTAAACCTTGAAGATTTAAATCCCACAATAAGCTCGTCAACAAGCAAGGGTTAAAATTTAAAACTGTTCGTATACAACAGGCGGATTAAAACAGAAACCCAGACCTGAGCGCATGGCAGCATGATGCCTGTACTAGGATCATGATGCCTATCTGTTCACAGTTTACGTTAAGACAATTTACTCAAATAATACACTCATGCAAAAGTTTCATCAAGCTTAGTTACGACTTAAATTAAGCGAACTAGAAAGAACTAGGCAAAAGATTTTTGTACAGCAAAAATGAAACCGCCTTTATCATTAAATGGTTCGAATATGATTTCTACATATCATTAAGTCAAACTAAAAGCAAAAATCCTTGACGAATTCGCGGACCTAACACTTAATTTTAAATAATATGTCACTTCACTTTAGGGATTAAAATGCGAGATATCTATGCACGCAAACTAGGAAGGAAGTACGAGTGAGAACAAAGTTGACAAAAAATAATTGGTGCGGACGTTTAATGATAAAGAAGAGGTGCAGTCAAGGGTGTGACACATTTTGCTTTCGGTAGCACAAATCTCTTGCGTCAGTGCCACTTCACCTCATCATTTTGAGATTGCATTGATTTCAAATTCTAAAAGAGAGTTTTAAAGTGTGCCATAAATGCAACAATCAAAGAGCAACTCTGTCTCACCAGTTGTCATTTTTAAGTTGACCTGTTTGGTATGTTTCCCTTGTCTTTTCCACTTCCATTCCATTTCTACTGCTCAAAGGAAACATCTTCCTTCTCAGTGCTTACAATTGGTTCGGTTTGCATACTCCTAGTTTGGCTCGTTAATTTTCTTCCAGCATTTCCTTACACTTGTGACTGTACAGGACTGGAAGGGGCTTGATTTTAAATGGATTAAGAATGATTTGTGGTGGGTAGGAAAAGGTAGCTTCAATTTCGTGACTCTCGTGCAATGTAATTTTATGTAAGAAAATGATGGCTTGTGAAAAGTGTATCCCTTTTCTCTTTTTAATAATTTTCTGCGGAGGTAAAAAATAAAACAGAAGAAAAAATTCGTATGCAAAGAATCAAATAAACTTTCCTTTCTTCTTCGATTTAATTAATCCAAACTTGAAAATTTTTGTACAGCAAATGCCATTAATCCGTTTAGGGCACCACTGTTACGCTTACCAGAAAATACGTCCCATGGCAGGGACCGTACGAGATATAGACACAATTTTCCCATTAATCCACTCATAAGGACAGCAGGAAACAATCAGACGTTTGCACCTGTTCTATGGGACCTGGCACCGGAATCTTATCCCATCGACTACTTCCTGTACACAAAGTGTGTGAATACTAGATACCTAGTATATATAGATATAAATAGGCATAGTGTATGTATTTCAGTGTCACTATTTCGATTGAAAAGTTTTATCTGGGTAATAATATATGATCTTTTGCACAGGGACAATCCATATCTTCCTGAAATTCTAACCCTTAACAATGCAACTGACTCCAAATACTTCGACAGAGGGAAGGAAACGAAAATAATCATGCATGATTTTATGCAATCAACAGAAAATGACTTGATAAAGGATCTTAAGGATGGTAAAAGTCGCGTTTGTTTTTTATTCTTTTCGATAATGTTGCAAATTATTTTAAAGAGAAAAACACGAATTTTTCATGAAAGCTTACATGAGCAAAAAAGAAAGCTACAACGTGGTCCTTGTCGATTGGGAACCCGCGAGGACATACACATACACTGTGGCAGTGACAGTATCGGAATACGTAGGGAAAATGACCGGACGACTTGTACAATCCATGAAAGTAGACCCATTAAAAATTCATGTCATCGGATTTGGTTTAGGTGATTTTTTTTCAATTATTGCTGCAGTTTTTCAGTTTCTAGGATTTGTTTAAATTAAGCCAAAGCAGGAATTAGTTTATAGATTTTTTAATCTGTTTTTGAATTCACTAGGAGCACACGCCGCAGGAGTAATGGGAAATGACCTGAAGATACGCAATAATAAGACGTTGTCTAGAATTACTGGTAACTTAATTCACAAAATAATAAATGATTGCTCTAACGGGGTACTGTGAGACTTGATGGTATTTTCGAAGGTTTGGACCCTTCTCTTCCACTGTTTCGAATGGCAGGGGATTACTTTAAACTTGACTCCGAGGATGCCACTTTCGTGGGTAAATGATAGTCGTGTAATTCAAACGATTCAGGTCATACAATTTAAAGCAAGATAATATGTTCCTTGCGATTTTAAATAAGAAATGATTTCGGTCAAAACGAAAATATTTATGCTTATTGCTTATATTCATGCTATTTAATTTGTGATTATCGTGAAAAGAAAGTATCGCAATTGCTAACGTGTACAATAAAATTAATAATTTTACACTGAAAACGTTTGCTTTTAGACGTAATTCATACTGATGGAGGAGACAACTTGTGGAATTCAAATCATCTAGGAATGGGAAAAGAATTAGGCCACGTCGACATATACCCAGTGAGTGATGCATAGCTGTTTTATAATTCAAAAAGTGATTGTATTCTGAAAGTTGTTTCTTTTTAGAATAGGGGAATCTTTCAACCTGGGTGTCGCCAGTCTTCACTTCCAAGTTACGATGGTATGTATCTATGTATCTAGTTAAGTTTTTAGGTTGCAAAGTCGAAATACTATAAAAGGACTTGTATTTATCTAATTATATGCAGCACTCCATTGTAGCCATACTAGAGCTTTAGAAATTTTCAAAGAGTCAATCCAGGACGAGATGAGTTTTGTCGGGTGTAGATGTTCAACTTGGACAGATTTTATGGACGCGAGATGTGATTGTAAGCACGAAGCTAATAGAATATTTGTTGGCGAAGCCTGTCCATCTTCCGCAATTCGTGGAAATTATTATTTAGTCACTAATGAAGCTTCTCCGTATGGTTTGGGAGGAAGAGGAACGATTCCAATTCTAACCAGATCTGCCGATCCAGGCGTAGTTATGCAAAATCTATTTGCAGTCAATGGAACTTTGATACAAGGCATTAATCAAATCGCATCCATTTTTACGGCTCCCATAAAGCCATTTTTTAATTCGATAATTAGGAATTCCCAGCCTATAAATGAAAACCAAAATGATAATGGAAATCTATTGAACAATCAAAATCAGTTTAGATTCCAAATTCCTCCAGGATTTCAACAAGATAGTTTCAGATTTGACATGAATGCAGGAAACAACAACAATTTAAATTTGCCGAATCTGTTCAGTTTCAATTTTCCAAATCCTTCAGGAAAAAAGAAATAAGGCCAAGTATAAACCCACAAGTTTTCTACTAATTGGTGTACACCTACATACTTATTTATTTGGGCATTAAACATAAACTAAAACGCCGTATACTACCGGTATTATAATGCTTTTTCGTCTATGGGCAATGGGCATTAAAGATTCATTTCGATGTGTATGTATTCCAAGTATACAATTTACGTTGTTTAAATTCGAAAAAAGACTATATAAGAATGATCATTACAATTATACTACAGGTAATGGTAATTGTCAAATGAGTAAAAGAAAATCACATTATCGATTATAGTCATAAGTACATACGTTCATAACAAGTAGTAACAAGTGTAAATATGCCCTTACAATACATCATAAAAATAAAAAAATCTTAACTCACAGAATAAGCACCTGATGAAACTAGTAATTTAATTACTCCAGCATCTTTCAATACTAGGTACTCATAGTCATTCCTTGTGAACATTCATCAGAATTGTTTAGCTTCATCCTCATCTGCCTTATGTACTCTAGGGCTGAATTGCACACTTTCTCCTTACATTCATCAACACTATTTCCGTAGCCGTAAAGGGAATGCTTCTTCTGTAAGTTGAAGCGGTATTCTTGCGGCAATTCCAGTTTTAAAAATACACAATATTTTGACCTTGAATTCGTATCAGGAGCTTGTGACCGAAGCTGAACAGCTTTGCTGAAATAAAATCGTAAATTCAATTCAGCGGTTACCTCCTTGAGTGATTGCAGTGCACCTTTCACTTCGCGGGTACTTTTAAGCAAATCATCCTCGGAAATCTGCAAGGCAAACACGCATAAAAACAACAATCTTATCAAATAGTTCCTACTCAATGCTGCATAAGTGAAAGAAAACAATAACTTAAAACTGATAAGCAAGCCCATTATTTCACTCTCATTAAATTATCTAAATAAAAACAATGAGCAATCTAACAAAGAATTGGAGAAAGCATAATTCCAATTACCAATTGATTTTCTAATGCTGGGCTGACAGGTAGATGAAGAAAAATGTGCGACAAATCTTGGACGAATTTTAGGCAATTTTCGTTTGGCACTGAACACGTTAGTTGATGTACGATGAGTTGTTCGAATTTCCGTTTTATGCCAGGTGCAGATTCACAAAACAAAGAAATCGTTTGCCTTTTACGTTTAAGAGTTGTGGCAGTAGTAAATGAGAGTAGTGGCTCAATCTAAGGTCAGAAATTGAGAAAAATGCCAGCCAGGGAAATGCGATTCATCCCCCAATCATGATAAATCAATTAGAAAATAAATTAAGCTATCTTCATCTTTTTTACTTCCATGTCGTGGTCGGATTTGTCTTGGCCATCAAATTCGTCAGCAGATAACGCCAGAGATAACGCTGCGCCCTTCTTTTGATCTGATTTTTCAGACAAGCCAGGATCCTTCTCCGCGAGAACTACATAAGACCGTCTCAGTCTAGAGTCTTCTTCTTGATACTTTTCAGGAAAGTCATCAGCAAGGCATTCAGAAGAACTTACTTCTTCCTTTTCACCCTTTTTTTCAATAGATGTAGACGGCTGCTGCTTAACAGACTTTCCCCTTCTCTTTTCACTCTCAAATCCTTTGTTGCAGAGGGCTTTTAAAACTCGATGCGCCGCAATGCGCTTGGCGTCTTTTTTCGTCAGTCGCCTTCCAACTGCTGAAGCGATGGAACCGACGGAGCAGTTTATGGTAAAAATCATCCCCTTCGGTCCTTTCCGCTGAGATTCCTAGTTCAGTCAAACACGAAATAAATGTTTGTGTGTACTGTGAACTTACATTAAAATCAACTGCACAAAATGGAAAATCAAAATAGATGGTCCGAGTATACCTTCCATACCGCCGACTCTAAGCTATTCCTTTGAAGAAGAGTGGTCAATTCTCCCACACTGTTTAGACCAGCTTGGTCATCATCCGTGTCTGAAACGGGATCGTTGTCTACGATATTTCCCTGCTGATTTATCGCTTCCACGGCCCTTTGTTGCTCCAGCTTCGCATTCTTCATTGCCTGCCCAGCGGAGGTAAACTCGAACAATTCCTGGTAGCCCAGAATTTCTGGTAAAACAATCATAGCAGCCCTTTGTTCTGCCTCTTTCTTACTGCTACCTATTCCTTCGCCTGCAACAAGAGTTGAAACTACCTATTAAAACTCTATCCTTCACGTTATACCCCATTGAATTATATATAATTACAACCATCAAAGAAATCTTCCAGTTCTTGTTCTTGTAAAGGGCCAGTGCTCACCTTTGATATCATTGGGGCCACTACCGCTGCTGGTTGCTACTGTGCAAACACACCTGAACAATGGGACACCTGAAGATACTAGCATCGTGTCCTGGTGACTGTACGTGGGGAAACGAATCTTCTTTTTCACGCATGACTCATGTAGAAGGGTTTTAGGAGTTTTCTTGTCAATGAAAATCTCGTAGTAGCTCGTATTGCAGGAGGACTTTCGACTGTTACAACTTGCCATTTTACAAACTTGCAGATATTACTTTATATCAATAACAAACAAGTATATACTCTTAGTACAGATAATCGATAACTGCAGCCGCGCACAAGAAATTTAAACTAGTCGGAAGGATAGCTGGACAGCAATGAGTGGTGGGCAGCGACAGCGAGTTTACTGTTCATTTGTCTACTCCGAAACAAAAATTCAAATTCTGCAAATAATAATAATTAATGTGCTGTTTGGTTTGTCCTTCATCATCGTTTCTACAAGTTTTCAGCAAACGAAAGTATAAAAATACTTTTCGTTTACGCACGATTTTTTATTGCTTGGATCCGAACTGAACTGAATGCGATACCGGGGGGGGGGCTTAAATATCTGAAGCAAGACTATAAAGAACACGAAAGAATAAATAATTTTGTTCGTGGGTTTAAATGAACATTAAACTTACGAAAAAATGTTATAATATGGTACGTCTAAATGTTACTAAAAATAGCTAACAAGAGGAAAAAAGCTCGTTCGTTATTATTTTTGAATGGAATAAGTGTAATCAAAACCGTAATGTTACTACCTATAGTAATTGTACCACACGCTGCTATTCAATCTTGTATTAATCTTGTAAGATCAAGATCACATCAACAATCAAACACGATACATAATTTTATATCAACCACATAATGTGCAACCTAAATGAATATCTCCGTCAACAAGCGCTTAATTTAATTTGTAATTCAGAACGTTTGATGATTTTAAAAAACGTTTTGTGCTTGATCATATAGCATTTCGCTCGTCAGGTGCTTTGTCTGCAAGGATGAAGACTGTACTTCATATTATTTAGTAAAGCATCCTGGTTTGCCTGAGTTGCGCTGCTAGCTTCATGTGCAAACATTACGTGTGTACAGATTCGCCAAAATAGTATGCAACTAGCTTTGTTCGCTTTCCCCAGTCAAATCAGAGTCAGAACGATCTATACAGGCAAATGAAAGATCAAGCGAGTTGAAAGATGTAGTAGTGTAGTATAGCATTTGATTTGGGTTACATGCAATAAAATATTTGTGCTCAATGAAGGTCCATTAGATTTCCTTGTACTTTTTTTGGCAATTCATAGTTCCAAAAATTGAACAGAGTAAAAATAGATCCGATCCGATCGATAAATATAAAAATCAAATACCATACATACCCGTTCATTGCGTTTTAGCACCTTCTTTAGATTTTGCTTTATTTCTTTCATCATTCAAAAATTTCATAACTTTTCAGAAATTCATTCGAAGTAAAAGAAACAGCAGCATACCGTATCATAAATAGGTACAAAAGGCTACAGGATCGAGTTTAAAATCAAGTTTATACTTGGAATAATGATATTAAAATATTGCTAGAACTACACCACTTGCTATGCAAAGTCTGCCAACTTAAAATGAATACAATATGTAAAGACTTTAATGGTGACTATTATAATAAAAAGTTCGATAGTAAGAAATTCTCACTCTCAGGTTCTCGTCCTAGAAAAACTAATACAAGCAATTCAAGGAAAATGACATACATACTTACATGCGAAAATTATGCTTTTATGACTTACCTTATAAGATAAATAAGATATAAGATAACATGAATGTTATAACATAACCAATGTACAAGTGTACACATGTAGTAATCTAATTTTAAATCATTCTTCATTTACGATTGCTTTTACCCTCTAAATGCGTAAAAAATAAGAAGGAATGTACAAATACCAATAACTAATCCTATAATTATTGAGTCTTTGCGCTTCTTAACATTTATCTTATGAATTAAATTATTAAGCGTTGGAAAGCGACTTGTGATATCGTTCATTCGCGATTGTATTTTTTTGAAGGCAGCACGCTGTGATACTAGATTTTCACGAGTGTCGATCGCGATACTAATTTGCTCATCTACCATTCTTTCCGAGCTAAAAAACGTAAAAATTGAGATAAAAAATTAATATTAAACTTATCATTAAGTGAATGAATAGTACGTTGTCGGGCGTACTTCTATATTTTTAAATAAATTAAATTAGACAACACGTACTTCACCAGGTGATCCCTTTCTTTCATGTAAAGATCCAGTCTTCGGTTTAAAGCGGTTTTATTGGAGCTACAAATCAATAAAATAATGATTAATTACCATTACTTTATGCATACATAAAATGATATATAAAGGACAAAGGACACTTGAAAACCTACTCAATTTCTTTTTTCACTCCTTGCAACAATTCTTCACGCTCCTTTCGGCTTTTTAGATTGTTCTGCGTCTTTCGGAATTCTTGGCTGTAGTCGTGAAGGATATCGCGATGTCGTTGAAGCGTATGAACTAATGCAGCAGTTGCCATTGACGGATTAGCCACTGAAATTTCATTCATCTTCTCATTAACTTCCGTGAGCTGTTTCAGCAACACATCTATCTCTTCTGCAAGTGACTCAAACATGTGGCCTCCACCAGACAACAGAGGCGCCGTGTCGCTTTCACTAAATATATCAATAAAACGCAGAAAAATGTAATTCTTTTTGCATTAATTAATGTAATGCAGAGAAAGCTCACATCATTATCGTACCAAGTAACACACCGCATGGCATGTCACATATGTAATATTGCTTACCTCTCCGAAGCAACAGTTAACGGTGTATTTGCGCCAATTTTACTGAAAGACACTAATTTGGAATCAATCTCATTCTCCAAAAATCTTGCTTCTCTTCGCAAATCTGTCAGCAATGATAGAAAGAGAAATCAAAAATACAATCACGAAACAACTATACCTACTAAAATGAAGTTTATTTAATAAATTTTAGTAAAATGGAATAATGTCCGTAATTTATTACCTTCCCACATTTTTTCATCGCCCATTATGACAATTAAAGAAATCACTGGCCACTGATATTTACTCTATTTTGACAACTCATTTACTAAAGTAGGTTGGTTAATGATTGATACGAACTGTACAGCGACTTTATCAACTTTGGCGTTGAAATTTCTGTCAATTTATTAAATAATTGAAAGTTTCATAAAAAATCTCGACTGTGATTAGGTATCAGCTGTTTGTTTTTACTTACTTAATATAAACAAAAAGAAAGTACGCATGCATCAAAACCATATTACACCAATATCAACAACGCAACATCAGCGCAGCGTATGGATAATAATAATATGGGATGTAGATTTATGACTATGACGAGTCCGAGTTGAAACGGGGTTTATGAAATGAGAAAGGAAAGTAAAGTGCACTAACATAAAACATAATATTATACACTTTAAAGGCTTTCACTGCTGACCATGATATCGGAACGCAAGTTGAGTTGGACTTCATATTTAATCA
>JAHZNI010003217.1:0-20855 GCA_027744415.1 Seira ritae | reverse complement strand
ATTGTGATTTGAGCGATTCCTTCCTTTCAACTTCCAGACCGACCGAATCAGGATGATTCATCATTTAATCAGGATGCTGGAGCTGGACTCGGAGTTGACGGAGGAAGTCAAGCCCATAGTGATCATCAAATCCTTCGAAAAGGATTAAGGAAACGGAAAATGCTTGAGATTAAAATGATATTGTCGTGGCTCAGCCCTTTTTCAGGAAATAAATATAAATGAAATGATGAATGAAATTGTTCAGATTTGAATAAGTTGCTTTCTGCTTCCTTCTCAGTTTTTTCTCCTTGTTGAACTCCTGAACTTGAGGGATTTTAAGCTGATGCAGCTGCAAAAAATTTACATTGTGATTACATGCACTGCACTAGAAAGATATCCGCTAGTTTTGGTTTCATAGCTGTAACAATGCAAGGTGATGTGATAGCCAAAATGTCTAGCGCGGTCTCGCCCTGAAATAGTCCCCCACAATCGGTGGCCCACTGTTACACGGATTAGGAATTCGAAAGGTACAAAAAACGGATACGGACTTAGTCAGTGGAAGAATAAGAAGAGCTGATTAGGCAGCTTAAGTAGGAATATCCCCTAGAACCCATGTTTTCAGCCGAATGCAACCGAATAACGTTGATAATTGCACCTTTAAAAGTCCACATTGACAAAAGAAAAATGTTTTTCTTTTCGGAATTAGATTATTTTTTGTATTGAAAAAATTGTTTTGAACTCTGATCTGATCTAATCCAGGGTCCGTTGTTTGTCATCACGAAGCGGATGTGCAATAATATGTATTGATACCTTCTCGAAAAATCGAAAATGTCTTTGTCTTCTGTATTGGGTACTTTCTTTCGGATATTGATCCCATTGTTGGGCTCAATTGATTATCGATCTTATTCCTGTATTTAAGCTAAATTGCAGTTTCGGACAAAATAGAATCATTATTGTTTAGGTCTTTCTATCTATCTACTATTATTTCGTCACATATCCCATATTGATACTATTGCCTATTAAATCCAACACAGAACGAATGCGTATCTAATATAACTCATACGTTCCCAGGAAAGAACTACCTTCTTATGTCGTCATTGAAAAGTTGACTGAACATTCAGCATAAAAGTTAACATAAGCTCAATTTGCAGGTTTAATCTAGGATGAGTATTTAAGCAAATAAATGAACAATTCATTTCTTAAGAAAATCCATCTGTACCGGATACGTACCTGTGCAGGTAATTTCATTTTACAACTAAATCATTACCAATTGTTTAAAAGAATCGTCTTGAAAAAACTGAGGAATTTACATGTTCGCCATCGCCACATTATTCTCTATTTATTATGCATGCTTAAAACGTGAGCATGCAATGCAACCTTCAAACTATAACAATTTCCATTCCCCTGCATTCTTTTCCTTGAATGGAACAAGCAATCATCGTTGCATTTATAGCACGCTGCAGCAGTAATAATAATAACACACTTGACTTCACTTCAGGCTTGCATTTCATTAAAAAATCCAGAAGAAAATCTTCCTCTTCTTCTGGACTCTTGAAAAGGCAAGGTGAGTTGAGCTTGAGCCGGAATCCCATAATTTTCTTCTGAGAGTAATCGCAATGCAATGGGGCAAGCAAGGCCTAAACCAACATGGTTATATTAGGTATGTTTTGCATTTTCCCTTTTTCAAAACTCATATGACCAACTTGTTTCAGGATATTAAGGTACATATAATTTGACTTTTTTATATTTTGGCTTGTTGGCGGAACTGTCATTGAAGTACCAATTGTGGTCATTGAATTGCATTGCATGCGCATTCCAATCCATAATAATATTTTTTGAGGATGTACACCTGTGGAAATTCTTGGATTTTTTTGATTGAATTTTGAACTTCGTACATAAGTACGGAGTGCGTACTTGTGTTTTGCTTACATTTGCTAAGAGCAGCCGAAAAGGGAAGAAGTGACATGATAACAGCAAAAAAATTCAAGTGACTGCGGCTATTCTAGTAGCTCTGCTCAGCTCAAGTGTCAAAATTCGAGAGAGTTTACTGAGCCGAATAGAACTAGGTAGGTATGATGATTGAATATTGAATTCTATTTTTTTCTAGTGAATTCCGATGAGTTCAATACAAAAATATTGTTTTGTTTGTCTATCTATCTATGACGAAATAAAGTGTTTAAAAATATGCAAAGTAAAAGTGTTCATCGTGATGAGTCGAGATTTTGTGGTTGATGGTGGTGGTGGTGGTCAGACACTGACGAGTGACGAATGTACAGACTACAGAGGATGATGATGGGCGATGTTACATAGGTACATGTTCACCACGTCGGTTTTTTCCTCTATTGTATTCAGTACATATTCGCGTAGGGAAAAAACACGGCTGGACATCATCCGTCCATTCACTCAATCATCATTGAAAACAAGGTTCTATCTATTTGAGTTGAATCGAAATCACTTCATCTCATCTCTTCGTCGCGTACATACCAAATCGCATAAAATTCTAGCTGAGCCTGAACCGAAACTGAACTGAGGTTAGATTTTCTGAGAGAATGCCGACATTGCAAATGACATTAGTTTGGGAAAACGGCACAGTACACTCTGCTACAAAACAGCCGAAAATAGAATGCATGTCTGATATTTTGACCTGAACTGGAATGATCATGATCACTGTGATCACCCTCTTTTTATATTGTCTTGTCGGCTTCAACTTAGTAAAAATCAGAAATATCATTACTTTCCCATAGTTCACGGAAAACAACGGATGAGACTTACTAATCATCCTGAAAAAATAATAGGATAGCTCGATAGCCTTTCACAAATGAAAGCATTATGTACATATTATCGATTCATCAATAGAAGCAATTTTCTTCATGAGCAGTTGCATAAGGTAGAGCGATGATGATGACGACTGTAAACTGTGGAGGTGGTAAAGGTGAATTGATGGAAATGATGTCCTTTTGATTGTCAGGCGGAATAAAGAAAGGCATTCTGTTGGGAGGAGATGAAATGAAAGCTAAGCCATCATGTGGGACCTCCCGTGGCACAAAATTTTTACCGATGCCATCCTAATAGATGTCTGATTCACAATTGAGCGGATCTTTCTCTCTCAACAAAAAAAATGATTTTAAATATATGAAAATACGATTACGTGATCGTTTCCTATGCATAAGATAAATAAATGCAATTGTGAGATCAAACAGGGGTCAACCATGTCCATCGTCCATCTCTTCAGCCGGATCGACGAAGCATTTCTACATCACATACATAAAATCATATTGGAATTTTATGGTGCGTGCAGAGCGTGAAAATATTCTGATTACCTATTTGGAATGCATTATATTATATGTATTATTACTATTAATGAGAAATGTGCATTATTGGAATTGAGAAGTGCATTTACATAAAAGATGCTAAGTTGAAAAGTGTGGCTGGGCTTTGATGCGGTCAGAGTCCAAAAAGTAAGTAAATGAGATGGACAAGTCCGTACTGATCATCATTAAGAATTCCTATTGGCATTGGAAAGTGGCGATGATGATGCTCAGTTTACTTCAGGCGTAGAAGATAAGATAAAGGCTAGATAAGGATGAAGAAGTAGAGATGCTGGGCAACAGATAAAACGTATAAGGACATGCCACTATTGATTTTTTGATGGGTGTTGGTTGCTTGCATAAAAAACCGAAATGAGTTGTGTTTTGTGTTTCCTCTTAGGTATGTTACCTATGTTTGCATCTTCAAGAAAGAAGTTTAGGAGTGTGATGTAATAAATCATTGATCTCTGACCCGATTGCGTCCTCTCCTCTCCAGCCAAGACACACTCCAATACACTGTTTTTGTCCAGGATCGACACGACATAACAAACTTATTTTATCAACTTTAAAATTATTCATGCACTTATGGAAATGGGAGAAAAGTAAATGTTTTTTATTTTAAGAAAAAATTGTGTAATTTTGAAAAAACTAAAGAGAGAGGGACATCTCCTGAAGCTTATAATTATCTCAGGATTTAATTTTCTGTCGTAAATTCAGTCATTTTGGTTGATTCATGATCCTAATCATGGGAAGATACTTCTCATGATAATCACGTCAAAGTGGAAGTCAAACCACAAGAGGAAGGATCCTTCTTCATATTGCGCAAAATTACAGAAAAAGACGACATCGAGATCCCCAGACAAACTGAAGAGACAAGTTCACATTAAAAAAGACTAATAAAAAAATCATGTCATCGCTTATCTTCAAAACATATCGAGAGGACCAAGATCGTAAACACTTGTTCTTGTTTTGTTTTTTGTAGGCATTACATGTTTACGAAAGGGTACAGGAAAGAGGGCTACTTACGTTACTACTCACTGCGCACATTTACTACATGACATGATCGCTATTGCTATATTATCCATCTCTACTCTTGAGTAATTTTTTTCTGAAAAGCCAATTTTCCACAATTACCGAGGGTAGTGAAACCGAAACAGCAATTATTGTAGTTTATGAACAGATATATGTATACCCTTCAAATAAGTAGCTTTTTTTCTGGAAAGGAATGAGGGATGGATTTTTAATTTGCTATTGCTGCATGTATACATACTTATATTGCTTCAGTGATTGAGATGAAAAGGATGATAATTTACTTTCAGGCCGAAGAAGCCGACAATTGAAGAGTAGCAGTTGAAGTTTCAAGTTGGTATGCACAGGAATGAAATTGCTGGAGTCAGTGACAAACAAAGACATAGAAGAGGGGACAAGGGGGAGTTCGTCCGATTTCTACATTCATCACGACGGAAGTAATTTGACAAGTCAGCGAAGCAATAAAATAAGCGTTCTGTAGAACATGAGAAGAGTGAATTGTGCCGAGCTGAGTAGAGGAATAGCAAGGATGAATTTTCCTTCGAAAAGTAAAAAAGTCCGTCCAGAAGTTTGTAGGAAATGAAAAATATTGAAGTAAAAAAAATGATAGCAACTGATGAAAAGTCATGCTTTAAAAAATCCATCTTACTCCAATTTTTCAATTCGCAGAGATCGGTTATAGCCTACGTCTGCAGTTCAAGAAGCAAATTACAAGGATTTATGCAATATACATGTTTCTGTTTGGTGTTGCAGCAATTGACAGAAAATTTACTACCTGGCCAATTCATTTTCTCTTCTTTTCTTTCACGAATGCCTACAAATCCATTCAGAACATTCCTATAAACCGATGTTATGTTGCAGTATCTAACATAACACTCCCATTTTAATTCTAAAAGCATCCAGTCATTCTACCACAATTCCACATTGTCATTTTCCATCCTTATAAAAACAAAAGGGAAGACAAAAAGCCATCATAGCAGGGCATGAAACAAAAAAAATCAAGATCAAATCTAAAAACAGGCAGCCAAAACTTTTACACGAACTTACATAGTAGGTAGCAGGAGCAAAGATACAAAGCGATAAAAAACATAATAATACAACCCAACCCTACAGATATTTTCATGCTGCTGCTGTAACGCGAGAGATGAAGCGAGAGAGATGCCATGAAATGATCATCAACTTCCGGTGGACCACAAAACAGGAGCGAGGATCTATTGTTAACATATTTCTCCCCTAAAAATAACTATTACCCTTTGTAATGCAACAGGTACTGTATGGTATAAGTATGGTATGGATGGGGGAATCTAAACTTTAAATAAAAAAATTTAAATGAAATATTTTTTTCCTACCTGAATTTGGTCAGCGCAGTACGAGGGACAACCTAGTTCCAACTCTCTCACCATCCTCGAAAAATTGAGCAATTGAGTGTTGTGCAAACCTTGTGGACCGTAGAACTGCGACGAGTGGTGATGATGATCATGATGGTCATTGTTCGAATTTTCATCATCATTGCCATTCCCATTACGATTAATTGCATTAGATTGTTGTTGTTGTTGATGCTGCTGCTTGTCTTGTTGCTGCTGCTGTTGACGGTGGGATGATGGTATGATGGGCTCGCGGACATGATTCCCGTTGAATGAACGGTGGTGATGATGATGATTGTCAAACTCATCATCAGACGAAGAGCTAGACTCATTGTCAACATCTTCGTTGTTATTATTACTATTTCGAATTTGTTGATGATGTCGATATGATCTCTCATGCTCATTGGAGGATGTGAGGGAATTGAGCCCCGTTCCACCTACACCACCCACCCCACTCTCCAAGCCCATTGCTTTGGAGCAACTCGTGAAATGAGTCAATAGTAGAACTAGCGCTATCATTAGTACAAACAAATTAACTGGGTATCCACTACAGCTACTACTACTGCTATAACTACTTCTCTTTCTGAGTCCATTAGTGTCGTCCCTACTGAATAATTTACTAAATGTAGATAATTCTCTAAAATTATTCAAAATTACTACAACAGTTTTCATTAACAATGACCAGGTTACTGCTAATGACCACTTTGTTTTTGACATTCTTCTGCAGTCATTATCATCATCACCTTTGCCTTTGCTCAAGTCTCGCGGCAAGCTAATTGACTTTTCCCCATTAAGAAAAGCTTTGCAGCATTCCTCTTTCTCAAGATATTTGTCATGATTTGTTGATGTGCCACAGGTGCTTGACAGATTGTATCTCAGGCACCTGCCCTCATCCTCATCTTCAAGTCGTATCCGAGAAGCCATCTTCATTTTCTCCAACTTCATTTTCATTTCTTTTTCAAAATTGATTCGTATTTCTCTCCATTTTCAAACGCAGAGTTAAGAATTATTTTTCTGTCGAGCTGTCGAGTTTGATTGTCAATTGTATTGTTGACGCTAAGGATGAATCATGGTGCCTCCATGGTTTGCTTAATCAATCTTCAGCTTTTATCTTAAAAGTTTTCCATTATTTTACAAGTCCAATTCCATCCCCTTCAAATCAAAATAGTAATTCACACGAGACCTTATATAGCATTAGCTTCGATCCAAGGTACATACTTCTTCATTGATTCAAAAAAAGTGCATCCATTTCATTCACGTTCTTCCTTCCTTCCTCGTCTCTTCTTCTTTGCATTATTGCAATTTTCAAATCATACTATTCTCCTCTTTCTTATCAATTCCCTTTCCTTATCGATTTCAGTCATCAAAACACTACTGCATATTATGTTTTCACTATTTTTTTTCAATTCTTATCTCGTGAGAAAAATCATTCCCGAGTTCTCACAAAGGACATGTCGCATATTCATTCTTTTTTTCCTTAGCTGCACTTCACTTATCTATTTTTTAAACAAAAATAAATGTCGTACTACACTCTTGCGCTCACCTCACCACAGCCACAGCCATAGCCGGCATCGTATCAGCAATTAACCTGTTGTTTTGAAAATTTTCACTTTATTACGACGATAAGGAGAAGGACTTCTCTGAAGCCGATAGTCAAACCACATCACATCACACATCGATGAATGGATAATCAAAATCCAATGCAAAATGCACTTTCTCATAAAAAATATATGCATATCAGCATTCACGAGGGTGAGCTATTTGTTTTCTGCCTTTAATGCTTAATTGAGCAGCATTGAACAATAGGGAAAAATATTCACAAGAGGTTTTTCTCCCCTCTTCTTCTTCGCTGTATCTTTTTGCAAAAGAACTCCTCATAAAAACCTTTTCAGCTTCCTTTTCGTATTAAAAATTAAAACATTGTCTCCCTTTTCAAGCACATCATAATATACCGACCGGATTTCTGTTTTCAGTTTCAGGGTTCATGTTCTTATGTTTGCCACTAAAATATATCGACACTTAATTCATTGCAGCCAATCGAACTACTATTTCCTTTGTTCAAGTTTACGTTATTTAATCGTCCGCGGTAAAGAAAAATTAGATTTTTCAATTTTGTGATAAAGGTTACTTCACTTTACATTCCTATTCCTGATGATGATGGACCATTAAACATTGAACAGCAAAATGAAATGCAGTTGCATTTAGGCATTAAAGCAATTGTTTTGTTGTCATCATTATCACCGCGTCATCATTAAAAGAAAAACAGTTGAACATTAAAACCACAAAAAATGACAATGAATAAGAAAGCACGTATGTATGTAATGTCAGGCTTTTTGTTCAACTTTGTAATTGTAATTATTAATCTCTTCGTTACGTGAAGATGAGTCTGCTATTTTTCAGTAGAAAAAGAAAACTCCTGCGGCTCTGCTTTCCTCTTAGAAAAAGAAAATGTCATCATGCAATACAGGCACCTACATATACAGTGCATGAGCCTCCCCCTCAGTTCATTTCATTGTCATTGGCACTTTCGTGTTTTCAATAAAATACCTAACAATAATGAACTACCACATATATTTTCTCAAGAGAGAAAAGTCCCAGGCAAGCCCAATGAGCTTAATCACATTTTAATTACATTTTCAAGGCAATAAAGGAATGATGAAAACTCCGAACTGGGTAATATCACTGAAAATTTTCGCTGGAATGTATTTATTCACACCTCAACTTTTTTCTGGAAGCCACAAGCCACCCGCATGTAAAGTTTCATGTAGATGAATCATGTCTTTGTTCACTTGTTTTGGAGAGATGCTACTCTTCACTCAAGTGTTTATTTGTACGTACCTACTTGCGTACCTATCTGGAGATTTCACTGGAGTATATTGGTAGCTAAAATAAACACTAAAAATTTTTTGTTGATTTTTCGGATATTTTTTCTTAAAGAAATGTCAAGCTTTGAAGTAGGTTAGGCGGGTGATCCCCTGGAAAATCTCTTTTCTCCAGCGAGTGGATTTATTTAGGTAAAATTCTTAATCCCACTTTTAAAAAAAACTCTGCTTCGGTGGTCTACAGTCCAGTCTTCTCATGAATGAATCCAAGCTACATACTTTACACTACTACACAGCAAATGAATCAGTCTTTTCGGTAAGCCTGTTTCAGTTTGCCTTAAAATTACTATAATCGTGATCTCTGTGCTCCTCCGCTCCTTTCGTCGTCTGAATACTGACTGAGGTTGGGTTTGGAAAATAAGACCTTTAAGCCATCATGGCCTGGCCTGTTCATCTGGAGAATATAACAGTGCAAAGCTCAGCTTTCACATGAAATGCAACCTGAACCATGATGAAGCCGACAAAATAAATGTGTACATCACACATCACACGCAAAGCTTAGCAAGAATCAAAGGGAAAACCAACCCTCATGAATAAAATATGACATGCTTACATTTTCATTCTTTGGACTACGTTTACGTATTTGGGAAGAAGGGATGATATGATGATTTTTAGATTTACTCGTGCTGTGCTTTTTTCCTCATTGTATTTTACTAGTATTTAGGCATACTATATTTTACTGAGATAGAGAGTAGGCATTAAAGAGAGATTTTTTTCATGAGCAAAATATCTCTAAAATACCTCAAAATAAATGACGATGATGAAGATGATCCTGTTTGAATACTTCATATAATTTTTGAGGATGTACCTAGATCAAGTGTGTAAACAATATTGACTTTTTTCTGCAATTTTTCGTGAGTGTGTGTACGAAAAAATGGGTTCGCCCTTTTACTGTCCTCCTCCTCCTCAGACTTGACTGTCGTGTCTGGTGCAACAATTGTGCTGACTCTTTTCAATACAGAAATTGCCAGCTTTCAAGTAGGCGAAAAATGTATCTTCATAGACCTGTTTTAATTAACGTTTTGTGGTCATAATTAAAAAAGACAAGAAAATCTTAATGAAGACATATGAGAATATTATGGCGATTTTGATTTCACATTTTCACCTCGAAATCTGATTATGACTTCATTTTCCAGATTTCATTCTTGAAATTCTTGCAAGAGTACCATAGAGGAATTACTCATGGCATAATATGGCCTACATTCCATGTGTCTCATAGTCTCATCTTGATCATGACATTGACACAGAGAAAGTGTGAAGGAAGATATGGATAGGTTTAAAGCTTGACCAGACCAAGTCAGAGCCAGGTGCAGCAGCTGTGTCAAGAAGGTGCTTACATTTGCTCACCTAATTGACAGGTGAGTGGGGTGGTGACAGTTGACAACTACAAACCTCCTGAAAGTTTGAAAAAACGATTTAGGAAAAATGTGACCAAGTAGAGGAAGACTAATAATAGCTTGAGAAACGATGAAACGATTGACAATTGACATTGTAAACTGAAGAAGAAAAGTTTAAAGTTATTTCATTGAGCATATCAAGAATTAACGCCAGATTTTTTTTAATTTAATGAAATTATTTGTTGAATTGCAAACAGATGACAATCACAACTAATCCTTTGGGGAAAACAAAATTCACAACTCGTGAATATTGTTTTGCATAAAAATAAAAGTTAGTTTTGTTTGAATACATGGTTTTGAATCAAAATCCAAGCGTGTAATCCTTATCCCCAGAAAATTACAATGAAAAATCTCCCCCTTCTTCAGTTAAATAATTTTCCCATGAAACGAGTCTCTCTCTCTTGCTTTCTGAAGCAGTGGAATCTGATCTACTCACTTTTCCACTACTCCCATCAATTAACTCTTTTCCCTCTCCACTGGTGAGTTTAAAGCTGACCACTTCCTAAAAAGGGAAACGAAAACTTCTGGATCAGACACAAGACCGTCATAATAAATACATCACACTCTCTTTCACAATCCAATTCAATCTCAGAAAACATTCTTACTTTCATGAAGAAGAAGGACATACATAGATATAGTAAAACACGCCAACACCAGCACAGTAAGTTGTAAGTAAGTAAGTAGTATAGTAGCGAGAAAGAGATAAAAAGTCAAAACTTTTTCGGCTCATCCCTCCTGATCCTCTTTCTTTTCTTTGATCTCTTTTTTCCAAAGTGGAAAAGAACAAGAATAAATAATTTACCTTAACCAAATATGTACTTACGTACATACTGCCAAACCAACGTGATGCCAACTTCAGTTTTTTTCTGCATCATCCTCATTCTCATCCTCTCTCAAAAATATGCAATGAATATGGATGATGATGATGGAACACGTTTCAAAAAAATCCGAAACGCAAACTTTAAACTTGTTATTTCACTTGACTCGCTCGCGATCTTATTTACATACGCATAAATACACAAGAAAACATGAAATTATGGTTATGATGGTTTCGTACATACCCGCAGCATCAAGCACCACCACACCACATCACCATTCCTCAAAAAAGAAAGAAAGACAGAATCACCTTATAGATTTGTCTTCAAGAAGACGGAATAAAAATAACATTTATTTTTCTGGAGAAAATTCCTGGATAATTTTTTAACAAGTCGAAATCCAATGCAATGTGCCAGAAAATGAGCCAGAGCCACCCTAAAAAAATGATGACCTTCGGGCGTGTTCATGTTCAAGAAAAATCGTGGTTATGATGAGGGAAAAACAAACTTTAAGAGTTGGATTTCTCCAGGTAAGAGAAATTAACGCTATTAACATGCAAAACCCGTGATGACTAAACATCTCCGTCATATTCATAAGGGCATCAATATCATCATATCATGAAATTTAAAAAGTAAAATTCCTTTAAAAACTAACTTTTTGTTAGTTCGCGCGGCTCTAAGGTTCAGGCTTTGACCTGACATCATCCTCTCCGTAATTAAGGCTGAATGGGATTATTAGAGCAGACAAAATAACAATCATATCGCATGAAAGCCATTAGAACAGTACCGCTGGGTGGGAGGTCGCAACGTTATATGTATAGATATGTACATTAACGCGTTCTCGATCGCGATACAAAGATTTAATGGCGTTATAAAATCATAATTTCTTTGATTCACCTTCGACTTTGACTCTGTCGACAATGAAGCAATTATAAGTACCATCATCATATCATCATCATTGAATAGGTAAATGCGAGTGAATGAAATTTATACCTACCTATACAGTACATATATGGCTTCATCTAAATAAATATATCGTCTTGATAGTCATCGTCTTTATTACTTTCTTGCTTGGGGACATTTTCAAGAAAGGTGGAGGGATGGAAATAGCCTGTATACCACGTAAAACAGGGATGATCAACCCCGTCTCTTTCTCAGTCAGTGATAAAGAGTCAGACCAGAGTTTCTGAAGAAAAGCGCAAGTTCAGTATGTACTTAAGCATCGTGAATCGTGGTTCTTCTGTCTTGACATGGCATGGCACTATGGCACGCATGATATTACATATGTAGTCCACGCTAAAGTCTTGTTCGCATCTTTAAAACAGGAGGATGATGATATCATATTATACGAAACGAAGCGATTCCGTAATGACGGGTTTCTGATTCTGGGCTTGAACAGGTAAAAAAGTCTTTTGCTTCAATGAAATGGTTAATTGATGGAAATATATGCATGATTTTTTTCCTTCATATTTTTCAAGTCGAGTTTTTTAAAGAGAGTGCAAGTTTGAGTTGAGCAAGTACATATCCTTTTAAAAAATCAACGAGACAATAGAATAAGACATGCAAAAAACGGTGAAATATCCCGAGGTTTTGTTTTCCTTCCAATGGGCATAATTTTTTTCAGGTGTGGTTTGGTTTGCTTTTTTCTGTTTTCCTTTTGCTGATCGTGGTCGTGCTAGAAATCCATTTTCTAAGGCGAAGAAGAGAAACAAAACTGACGACCATGTGGTTTGATCTGGCTCGAGTCTGTAGTGTAGTAAGTATTTAAATTTAAGACTCCTATTATGCTTATCAAATAACCATAAAGATTGGATGGAGCGGCAAGGAGGAGGCAAGGAGCACTCTATCGAAGATGACTTCACTCTCTCGCTTGATTCAAGATAGAATTGAATACAATGGATATATTTTTTACTTGTAAGGAGATAAAATAAAAGAGTGTCTATTTTAAAATGTACCGCGTATGGAAAAAATCTAAGTTTTGTAATAAAAATTACTTTGGGAAGGTAAACTTAAATTAAGACTGAATTTTAGTGTGTTTATCTTTAGATTTGATATTATGTAAAATGGTTCTAGTGGGGTGGTCCCTCCCTTCCCTTGTCCGTAAGAGATTTCTGGTATATTGCATATAATTTGGACTGCGACATTTTTTTCAGAATATTTTTAAGTTTTTTTTCGCGTTGATTTTCATGGTATCATTTCACCTATCGTATCATAAGTCGCACCAGGACAGGGTGATACATTTGTTCAGGGAAAAGAAACGTTACAAACAATTTTATAAAATGTTTACTCCAGCGTCTTTTTGCACGACCCGCGTGTTACTGCAAAATCTTGAGCAAAAGTAGATAGTTTAGGATGACTGATCCAGTGATGTTTGGTGCGTATATTTTCTATGGTATTTAGCCACAGAAGAGCAAGTGTGATGCAACATCCTATTACGTTGCACATCCTCTGCTCAAAGTTTAAACTAAACTAAGCTATTGTTGAGTCACGGAGATTCCAAGACTTGGTATTGACGTTTCCTTTCCTTTCAATAACACTAATCATTTCAATCCATACTAATCCGATTGCTAGGCTATGCTCCATTTGTGTAGGTACCGGTAATTTTTAAATCTATGGAGTCGGCACTCGAATACATTCAAGTTTAATTGAATGAAACAATGAGCATATTAAGCTGACGACATAATAACAGCCAAAGGCCGAACAGGGAATTACATATTATTTGTAATTTGCAATTTGTAAATTGTTATCAAGAGCACCACACGCATTACAATCAAAACAACACAAAAGGATTAGCTTTGCTCTGATTAACATCCTCCTCTGCTCCCTCCTGTCCGCTCATAAGTATGAACATGTGCATCCTCCTCTTTCTTTATACTTCATTCACAATCTGAAAAGAGGATGAAGCACATTATGCCTCTTTCTTTTGTCAAATCTTTTTTTGTTTTCCTCCTCCGCTTCTATTCTATTCTACTCAACGCACATGCTCAAGCCTTTAAAACAAAGAGAAAATAGAAACCCTCGCAAAATTGCATTGTGTAAGTCGAGTCGAGTCAGTAGTCAGTGGCTATTCTTATTCTAGATATGAGGTAATTTTGTCATGATTCAATATCCTCATTTTTTTGCAAAGTTGGCAAATCCCTAATTACTTATGAATCTAATAATTCTTTTACTAGTTCAGCTTGAACAGGCCAGGCCAAATCAAGACAGGAGCATAGCATCTCATCTAAAATTCTTGTCATTCTGTTTATTTCGCGGAACATGACTCGTTTGTCACACAGTTGTCTTCTCTCTTTTGCAAGGGTCGAGGATGACCATAAAACGTAAGAAAAATAGCGGTGGCGGTGACATCGACAACAAATGTGATGTGATATGATGATGAATGACAACTTCCATTTTAAATCATGTTAGAGTTAATAATTTGCAAAAACAAACTTGTGGCAAAAGTAAGGAAAGTGAGAGTCAAGTCAAGTCATGTCAAACGATGGGAGGAGGAAATTGTATGAAAGCATAATATATTGTTTAATTATAATTGCTCATTGCTCTATAATCGTAATGTAATTACACTTATATTTTACCGTGCTTCTTGCACACTACTGTACGTTATCAAAAGCCTTTTTCTCCTCGCCGATTATAATAATTTATATTATAATATTAAATGGTAAATCGTGTTGCACAGATAATTTATGAGGATGCCTCAGTAATTAAAAGATGGTCATTGGTCAGTTAATGTGATGATATGATAGGACAATCTGTTCAGTTCAGGAATTAATCCAAAGGCAGAATACAATGTCACTTGATTCATTACCTGAATTTTTAATTTCGCGAATTTAGGTATCTCATCATCTCTGTTGGTATTATAGGACAATGTTAAGAACTAGTAAGATGTTGTTGACCCGCTGGCACTACTTACACTTTGCAAACTTGTAATTTGCGAAAAAATCATTCATCGTAGTGGACTATCATTTACATAATAATTTGCAAACAAATTAATCTAGCAACAGCAAACCAATTAGCCAGAAAAAATTGCAAAAAAAGCTACTAAATTGTAATGTTTTAATAGGCCTAGAAATTATATGCGTCTCACTCACTCATCTCATTCAACTCAAGTGTAATTTCAAGCAATTGGGAATAATAATGAAGCGTGTAACTTAGAATTGAATGCAAATTCATGTTCCCCTCCTTCAGCCCTCTTGTTTTTTTTTGTTTAATTTATGCAAGTGTACTAGCACTAATGGAAGTAGCAGAGAAGAGGCAACTCACAATTAATTTTTATGTTGTTGATGAGTCATGTAATCATTATTATCATCAAAAGAGAGATGTGGAATACATTTATGTAAGTAGTTTTCGTATTGTGAGCTCACTGAAAATATTGTGTCATCTTCAATGATGTGATGTATGGACTTTTATTGACTTGATAATTAATTGATATGAAGTGTAACAAAAATTGTTGGGGAGCACTATAGTACCACTCTATCTAACTCATGACGTAAAGTTGGGGATGACGACTCTGTAGATTAAATGGATGGAGTATGTAAATGGTACATGTACAAACAAAAATTAAGTTATTACCTTTAGGAGCTAGAGAAGGAATGCGACATCAACATCACATTTTATTCTTCAGACTTCAGAGTTGAAGCAAACAACAGAAAATTCAGAATTTATCATCCATTTTTAAAAAAGAAGTATATTATATTTTATTCAGACTTTATCATCTCTTCATTTTCTATGAATCCAGCAGGGATTCTGGAGAAGTGAAGTGAATGGGAATGTCCATTGAGCTGTTCCCTTCTCTAGAGATCGAAGTAGACTAAAAGTACAAGAGAAAATGTTATGTATTTGGAGTGAAGTGAGCGAGAAGGTTTTTGTTTTGTTTCCCCATTACGATGTCCAGTCCAGTCCCATCCATACTGCTTAAATAATAATCAGAGCTTCCTGATTATCCAGTCCCTTTTGGAATGAATCATGGACCATGGATCACGTCACAAAACAAGCGAGCATGTATGTATTTTTAAGAGAATGGAAGCATGAAATCATTCCATGTCGAGGAAAAATTCTGTTGTAAAAATACAGATACATGCTATTATTGTGAAATACATGAATAGGTATTCCCGAAAACACAAAATAATACTATGAGCATGTGCTATACATTTTGCTAATGCATGCATGGTACATTACGGACTTTCAAATCATTAAAAAGTAGTGCAAAGAAATCTAATGGAATAGGTAAACGTTTTCTTACTTTTGCCACATTATCTAATCTGTCAAGTAAGGTGTAGTTAGTGAACTGGCAAAGGAAGATTTATGAACGTCTCATTTTCGCCAGAGAGACAAAAGACGACATTACGCAACCTAAAGATAAGAGGCAAGAGGACCAAACAACGAGATTTTTCTCTTTTGGAAAGAGATACATAAATATTTTTAAGTGGTTTCACTTAAAATTACAAATCATTTTGCAAATCAAAAAATGGAGCACAGTTCGCATCAGAACATGAGAGTAAATCATATCGATTTTCCTATTGTTCTAGAATTTCAAACGCGAGCAAATACATAGCAATAAATGCATGATACATGCATAATTGTAACAACGACAGAAGGAACAAAAAATATTCCTGTAGATTTTAAATGCATTTCCTCGAATCCTGATGGTAATGGAGATGTAGTGTTGAAATATTCTTGATCGTTTACAAACAAAATAGTTTTTTCACTTCATAGGTGGAGTAAAATATTTTTCTCGCAATTATTCTCGAAAAGTGACACATTCCTTCATAATCACATAGCATTTAAAATCCCATTTAAAATGGTTAAAGGTTAGTAGGTCTGTGCTATATACACACCTTAATGGAGCGCAAATATGTACGTATATATCAGGGGAGCCACTGCCCTCCGGTAAGAAAATTGCAAACAAAATCCCAAGTAAATCAAATCTGATAGAAAAGCGATAAAAAGGAGGGATTTACTCTTATCGTCATAATTTCAAATCATATTTCGCTAATAGAATATCCTGTGGGGACAAGCCATTTAAAAAGAGATTGCTGGCAGGAGGCTCCGCATCTCATAAAACTTTGCGCAGAACTCTCATTTATTTGCACACATGTCAAGAAGTGATCAAAATTATGCAAGGAATTCAAAAATGCAATCTTATTGCCAGCAGTTGACTGATGACAGCAGCAGAAAAAATGAAAACGGCTATACCTAAGAACCTAAGTATATCTATGCTTCTTTCCGATGGCGTCATTCTTTCTGCTCGTATATCTCACATGGCACACGTTTTTCAAAACAATAAAGGAGGCGGCCTAAAGCTGAAAAGCACACTTTAGCAAATAGTTATAAAAATGCAACAATGAACCTGTTCGTTCGTAGTCTCTTTAGATGAAACTACTCTTGCATCAGTCAATTCAAAAAAATGCAATATAAAATGCTCCTGGTGTGGCTTCGTTTCAGAAGATTAAAATGAAATTGAAGGGGAAGGCAAGAAAAAAACAAAAGTCGATCTATATTTTTTAAAGGAGCAATTTTCGAGGAGTGAATCTTGATGATGCACCGAATATATTGCACATCATCAAAATAATCAACTTGTGAAGAATAATGGCGGCAATTAATGTAATGTACGGTGTGTGTGCTGTGCTTAGTGCTGCACCTTTCAATTTATGAAACTTTACGCACACACCTTCAAATTGAACCATTATGTTTTGTTTGCTTTTGTTTCTTGTATTATTATCCTCTTGAATGAATAATGATGATGACAATGATGTGTGGCTTGGCTCAGATCTCAGCTCAGGTTGGTTGGCATTTAACTCTTAAATTGTCTTGATGAACCCCAAATGTCAAAAGAGCTTTTAAATGTTGCCGTAATAGATCTTCAAACACCTCCTGGAGACTGATTTCGCCGAAACGAAAAGTTGTTCTGGATTCAGCACCCTGCCACCTACTACGACCTCTATGCAAAAATGTAATTATGAAAATTGAGAAAAAATGATTGACACGCTCTCGTTTCCTAATAATTTGTCATCATTAACATCTTTTCACAGTGTCGTGGTCACTCTTTTCAACTTGTCTCTGTTCATTAGCAATCAATCACTTTCAAAAAATGAATATTATATTGTATTTAATAATTTTTTGCATCCCAAAAAAATATTGCGTAACTCGAAACTATAAACGTTCTATTTATTTTTTGTTATACTTTATTATCTCATTAGAAGGCCCGTTTTTATTGTTAAGGTTGAAGGGAACGTCCGTTATGAACGTAAGATACAATTAAGGCATGATGGCAATATGGCAATTGGCAAATGGCAGCTTTGTGAGACCCCGTCCTTTCCCTCCTATTTTTAAATTTAGGTCTATCTATGTATATGACTTTTCCCTCCACCTAAAAACAAACCCTCCATTTGCCCATTTTATAATTTTTCAGTTCATTCACAAACAAAACGAAAATAATAATCAAAACCTCATGAACTTTTATTACCATGATTAATATTTTTATTGACTCCACATGCCTACTATGATGACTATGGCCATTGATGCATTTTATTTCACTGACCGTTGACTATTGACTTTGAAGACAATTTTTTCCTAAATAATAATGGAACGACAGTTTGCTATTTTTTGTGGAGGTTGCACCCACACACTTCACCCCTTCTCATTAAAAATATCTAAGTGGCAGGTCACGTAAGTTGCAAAGGTACCCAAGAGGCACCACCGTCGTTAGACTCATTAGTTCTCTAATTGTCCCAAAAAATAGTAGCGTAATAATCATAATTGGTATAGGTGGTGGTACATAAGTAATATTTTTCAGTTTATCGTTGACTCTCCGAGGCATGAAAAAATACACAGTGTAAATAGTAAATAAGAATATTCTTTTCTGCACGTTCAGTTTCAATTTCAATTCACGCATTTTTTCTCACTTCTTCGAAGAATTTGCAAGAAGCATGCGATTTAATGCGTCACGTTCCTCTCATGCGCTTGTTGACATGTACGCGCTATCTGCGATACGCATTTTCTTCAATAATGCGAAGTGCATTGCTTAGGATGCATATTAATTATTAAAGTTGTTCTTGTTACGGCGATATCATATCATATCGTATCATAATCATGCTTAATACAAGATTTTTGAATTCTAATAAAATTGGTTGGACGTGCAGCTATTTTTTGACGCTTGAGTTTAAGTCATTCAGTCATTAAAGCGCTTTAAACCAAGCCTTAGAGCAATAATGTCATTGCACTTTATTAAGATTGTGATTGGCATTATTACTATTATTACTCTTCCTCCTTTTCATCATCTCAAAAACGTATGCACCTCACCATTCACATCACAAGCGCAATTATAGTATTGTGTGCTGTAATGTAATAACTTAAATGGAAGGGAAGGAAGGAAATGCAACGCAAGTAGGAATTTTTGTAAAAGTAGTGACCAGGCATAGGTATGTGAGTATTAAGTTAATGTGAAGTTTTCGAAAAGGATTCGCATACTTAATATGCGATGACCCTTATGATAGCAGGGCTAGGGTCGGAATTTATTTCTAAAAATGCCTCGAAATTCAAAACATATTTATTTAATAAACAAGCTCACAAGTCACGAGCTCAAATGTTTTTAAACATGGACAGCGAAAAAAATAAGGAACAAGATTTGGGGCGTCTATACATTTGCGAATTTTTAAAAAAATTTTCTACAAGAAAAGTTTTTGCATTTTCAAATGCGGAAATTGTACCAGCCCAGTCAGTCAGTCGGTAGACATAAGACAATCATTTAATAATAATCTGACCACCCCAAGATTTTCGTACTAAGTTTATCCCGACTAACTAGGTACTCATTCACGTTTCAACGAAAACTGTTTTCGAATATGCACAGGAATGAAACAAGTTATATATAAAACTTATTTACAATTTCTCACAATTTATTATTTAAGTACCTATTCATCTCCCTAATATGGCTTAACATACTATTCTTACGTATCGTATAATATGCATCGCGTTAGCTATCTCACTCGGCTCGAGCTATTACATTGATATCGAACACGCATAATTTTTTCCCTGCTTTAATGATGACATGACATGACGGTTGACATTATAAAAGTTGTTCGTTCAATGTATATTTTTACTGTTGCTCGCTACTTAATACTGTTACCATTTGACATTTATAGCGATTTTACGATTAAATAAATATCTATTGGTATTGTACGTCCATCCGTTATCCGCCTTTTTTTCGCTGAGCTGAATCCCAAGCCTATGAAGTTATTACATCCGCATCGAATTCAAGACTTTTGCATACTTCATAGGTAATACACAGCCTTTTGTTCTGGTCTCCTCGTCAAGCTCGTTTAAACCTGCTTTAGCTTTGAAAATTGAAACCAAATCAAAAGAAAATGAATTTACAATAATTCTCAATATAAAAATGGAAAGGAAAAACGAAAGTAAAAGTAAAGCGCTCGCATTTATTCAGTTCAGATTTTCAATTGAATTTATATGCATTGAGCTTGAGGTAAAAACGATTTCCTAAAAAAATTAGACCACCTAAACGTCAACAACATCAACATCCCCGACGAACGACCGTCGGAAAGGATAATCACGATGATGATGCTGATGAGATTACGAGTCTATCGGTAGGCGCATTTTTTTCACAGAAAAATGTAGAGCATCGTATAAGACAACATAGTCATGCGAAGATAATCGCATCTTGACTTTACCTGAGCCGTATGATTGCACTAGAATTGCATGATGAGGAGGAGAAGAGAACAAGAGAATAGATTAGATCAGAGAGGTTCTTTTTTACTCCGTCCCGTCGTGTATTTTTTTAGTTGGACACTTGGGCAGTGAACACACGACGACGTTAACAACAGCAGCAATTTACGGTTACGACGATGCAGCGTTTGTGCATGCGTGATTATTGCAAAAAATATATAAATTGTGCATTTTGGAGCATGTCATCATCATCATGATGATCATGCCTCTTTCGGATTAGGCTCAGGCACCTCCAAAGTCGCATGACATGGCATGTCAGTAATAAATAATAATCCATTCGTCCATGACCAATCAGCGGAGCATGAAAAGATTAAAGCGACGACATATTCTCTAAGAATGGCAACCG
>JAHZNI010003216.1:0-14291 GCA_027744415.1 Seira ritae | reverse complement strand
CCCATTTTTGTCAATAAAACCCACTAACTGTGGGGTAATAAAACCCGTTAAAATACGTATTAAAACGGGTGGTCAAAAACGATTAATTTTACCCACTGCCAAGTCTGTGGAGAGAGAGAAGCTTTTTACAGGAAAAAATCCACAACTCAGTCAGCATTTGAAAGCACAGTGTAATATGTATAAAGGAGCCAGTTCTATCTAGCTCATCAGTCAGACACGCACTCAGTCAGTCATTTTTAAGATTCTCAAAGTACTCATTAGATCCACTCCACCTGCTTTTTTCTTTGTCCCCACATGCTAATTTAGATCTCCCTACTCATCCATTACACCACCTATTACATGCATTCCTCCAACTAGTTCTCTCTCTTTTTCTCTTTTACTGACTGCTCCTGCTCCTCTACCTTTTTTTCTTTTAAAAAATCGTCTTCAGCAAAAACCCTTCTATTTTTTTATTCCTCTATGTTGAAGCTGTTGTTTCTCTTCTGGTGTTTCACTTTACTACATATACTACATACTCGAACTCGACTCACGTAAAAAAAAGAAAATATCTGGTGTAGTCTGAGAGCTTTTTCCATTCGAATTCGTTTGCTTCATTTTCGTCTGTTACAAAACAACCACTACCGCACCGCTTGATCCATCTACTATCCACTCACTCACAAACAACACAGCAATCATGATTTTTTTTCTCATTCTCTCTCTCTCCCTTTCTACTTTGTTCAATTACCTTATTTCACAATAGTTAAATAATACGAAGAAAACCATCAAGCGTATTCTTATTCTCTCTTTCTTTCATGTTGTTTCCTCCGAACCAACCCCATCCCCATCGTCATCATCATCATCAGAGAGAAACGAAATTGTTTTGCCTTCTAAATAACCAAGATGATGATTTCGATTTTCGGCTCTTGTTAGATTATCTCGTATTGAAACTGGCAAGAAGACATTGCATCACTTATCCTTATCTTTGAGGAGCACACAGATGCCCACAAGAAGAAGAAGTGGTGGTAGTGGCAGTGGGCAAAAAGGCAACAATGTTGTGCGAATAAAAAAAGAGTAACTGTACCTTCGTTGAAAATAAAAGGCTCAACTAGCGCGCCTGGTTCTTCTACTTGTCCCTTCGTTTCGTGCATAAAAATGCATCTGCGGTTTCAAATAATTTCTTTTTCGGTCAAGTGATGTATATCTTCTCTCCCCCGACAATCATTTCAATAGAAAAATGTATGCGATGCACTCCATGAGAACTTTGGAAGCTCTAAATTACCTTAATTTCGCGAAAAGTATGAGAAAAATGGTGAGTTAATGTTTCCCTTGAGAGGTTGATGTGATTGTCGAAGAGTCGAGTGGCAGCATGAAGCCTAAATTATTTAATTCTTTAAACTACCTCTCTACCTACTACAATGTCTGTCTCAGGAGTCGCTCCCCTTTTTATGACACTGCTGACTTGCCCATTCATCCGTGAAAAATGATATTGATGACCATTGTATGATTATGTAATTATTTCATGTGACTAAAATTTCAATGATTACAAATCCCTTTGTTTTTTTGCACAACCAGGTGAATGATTTTATTCTCAAAATGGATAAGAACGACAAACTGTAATATACTACGGGGCAATATGTTTCTACGATTTGGAAAATCCGTGAGTGGTTGGAACTTCTTCGAATGTTGAGGAGAGTAATCTTAAGTTGGTAGGAGTTTTGAAAAGGAGGGGACGTGTTCGCTTCTCTCAGCAATGTCACGACTTTCGTCAAGTAATAATGCGGCCGCGTCGCGTAGACAAATATTTCTTGACATTGTTCGGCAGTCGAACGCCTCTTGCGAAAGTGGGGACTATCAGACTGCGGTCGCTCTATATTCAGAAGCTTTAAAGATTGATCCAAACAACCACATCCTCTACTCAAATCGATCTGCGGCCTACATCAAGTTGGGACAGTTTGCTTACGCTCTGCAAGATGCACTGAAAGCGAGAGACTTAAATCCAAAATGGTCAAAGGTAAAAAAAATCATAATATGGAATCACAATATTATTCTTTTTTATTTCTTCAAATAAAAAAAGGAGAATTGTCAACTATTTCAGTCAATATTGATTCGTTTCCAGGCTTACTATCGGCAAGGTGTTGCACTGCAATGCCTTGGAAAGCATGCCGACGCCCTGGCAGCTTTCAGCGCCGGCTTGGCAGAAGATCCAAAGTCCGGACAGCTTTTAAGTGGACTAATGGAGGCTGCAATAAAGTCACCTTTAAAAGGTAAGTGAGAGCGCAGAGTCATGTCCGCTATCTCTTACTCGTTCGCATCGTAATCTTAATTTATGCCATATTTTAAAAAAATCGAGTATTTGGGAATGTGATTTTTGTCTGTCAGAGAAAATGTAGGAAAGCAGTGATTATGCTTCAGTGCGAAAAGAATGTTTTTTGAAGCTTTAAACTGATTATCTGCATAATAAAAAGATAGACGTACCTAATCTAAAAAGCAAAATATCCGGGTTTCGCCTCAAGTTGTGCTTGTTCATCCTATCCTGGTTTGAAGGAATTTTTCCTATCTTGCCAAAAACCCCCAATAAGTTTGCATCCCATCCATCTATCCATCCTCATCCAGTCCATCCTCTCTGATGGTTCTTAGTTCTTGGTGCAAAAGTCGAATTTTGAATGAGACAGCTTTTATGTTAAAAATCCGTCTTATTATATTTCTCCTACGTACTTATGTACCATTAGTCACAAATCGTTCGGCTTTTCTAAATTGTGGTTGTTAAGAAATGATACGGCGATATGTGATGAACAAAATAAGCTATTCTGAATTGTTTTCTACATTTTATATCCCAATCCGAAAAAGGAGTAAGTGTATGTATGTTTTATGATTTCAAAAGCTTAATAAACATCGCATCGCCAGGAATGTATTCCAACTAAAATTAAATCATTACAACATAGTTTAGTAAATTAACGATGAAATTTTAATATTCTTCGAATGTTTGGATACACGTTCAAATAATCATTTTGCCGCGAAAGCGACTTCATCAAATGGCGAAACAGTAGCATTGTTTATTGACATTATAGTCTTGAATGAGGCATTCATCAAAACTGTTTAGAGTATTATATCATCATCATCACAGTGAAATCAGTTTCTTCCCTTTTTGTTGTTATTTATCTTTTTTATTTTGCAAAGCCACTTGAAATCATGCCACATCCACGAGATAATTTAGTTTTTTAAGGTTTTGCGTGCATTTTTCTTGATTGCATACTGCGATGTTCGATATTCGTCGTGCGCTTGATAGCTTCGCTTCTGAAAAAAAAATGATTTAGATGCAAACAAACAGGTAGGTACACATTCCTTAAGAAAAGTACAGCTAGGCCAAGCAAGCCAAGCCAGAGCCAGGTAAGAAAGAAGCTAGTGCAGTGCAGCGTAGTAATAGTGGAGTGGAGTGGAGAGAAAAGAAGGAAAGCAAAAAAAACTCAGATCGCATGTGTGCAACTTGTTTAAAACTCACAGATTTTGACTTTGTTACAAGGCTTGTTAGTTAGCTAGGTACGATAAGAGAAACGAGTATGAGAAAAAGTATGCGACTGCGACACACACACACAAAACAAAACCAAAACCATGCAGCAACATTATTATTGCGACGACGATGATATGATGGTGAAGAAGAAGAATATACTCACTTCAAGAGGAGCAATCTTGAAAAAGAATTGTTGTAGGAAATAAGCTATAATGCTATCTCAAGCCAGGCCAGACCGGGATGGCAATGCAATGGAATGTTTCATTTTAATTCTTTCACTACTTCACATTTTTTTCCCGAAGGAAAATAAGAACTGGGCAGCACTGGCAGCACCGTGATCATCATGAATCATGAGCATACTTGCTCATTCAAGAGTGATTGGTCAAGGCTGGTCAGAAGGCATTTATTTTACGAAAATCACGAGCGAGCGCGAATTACATTTCCCATTTGATAGAATAGGTAGTCAAGATAAAGATAAACGTAAAAAGATTTAGACTGATCACTCAGCAAATACCAGAAGAAATGCATAAATATTCATAATATTTCAAATCGGCAAAATTTTTAAAAAGACGAGAAAAATTAAAATCAGTTGAAGGAATAAAAAAATATTTGCAGGAGGACTCTATCCATTTCGTTGCGTACCTAGTTCTCAACATAAGCTTGACTCGCATCACATCGCATCGCAGTGCAAGTTCAGGAATGTGTTTGCATCATCATTACATTATAAAAAATTACTACACCAGGTGTGGAGCGCTGTCATTGTTGAGGAAGACGAAGGAAGGGATAAATGAGTGCCTTCATTTTTCTACAGCCACCAATGACCAGAGAAACATGTTGTTACCGACATTATAACTTCGGAGAGAAAGAGAGAGAGATGTGCATTGAAGCTATTGCTGTTGTTTTTATATTATTATTTAACGACTGCATATTATCGCCACCACCAGAAAAACGTAACGCCCTTGAAAAAGTGGAGGCAAAAGCTAGGACACCACCACCACATGCATCGCACTATTGGATCGCATTGCAATGCATCTATCCATCTAGTCTGTCTTTTTTACATGGCAAACAATCTCTGATGGAAGATGTATACCTGTGTAGGAATTTGATAGAAGCGATGGCGATGATGGTGATAATCCATATGCTTAAGAAGAGGATTATAGGGCTTTAACCAGTTTTTATCCTCCGTTCGTATGATGACGATGACCACGATCAACTATGATGATGATGATAACGATGAGCTAAGAAAGCATTGCAATATAGGAACGGTTAATCAAACAAGTATACCTCTTCTTCGGTAGTCAATCTGAAGAAGGGAGAAACGTGAAGGTACAAGTTTTAATGGTGACGGTAGTGATAATTTGGTGGCCATAACCCGGACGAAAAAAAATCAAGAGGAGAAGGAGAAACAACGAAACTTTAAAGTTAAAAGACGAGAGAGCGTTGTGAAATCAAAATGCAAAAAGGTAAACTGCTGTGAGGCAGACGCTCAAATGGAAAATCTAGTGTAAAAAAGTTAAAGTAGGCAGGTAGGCCAGGCCTGGCAAGTAGGGATAGGAATAGGGATGAAGGTTTTTTAAGTCAAAGGAAAGATAAAAAAAGCCCAGGTGAATTTTCTTGGAAGGCTCTCCTCAGACGAATCAAAAGGGAGGAAAAAAGAAACAACAGAAGCAACTGCAACAGCAGTAGGCCGAATCTTATTCTCAGTTTGAGCTGAGCTTTCAACAAGTCCCAGTGTAGCTCACGAAACCCATGATGATGATGATAATGATGATGATGCCTTTTATTGTTGGAAAATAATAGCATCCTCCACGAACGAGAAAAAATATATCTTTTAAGGGAGATAAAAAACCCGCTTTGCTAATACATAATATTTTGTTATGCATCGTACGGTGGTGAATAAAAAAATCATGGAAAAATATGTGTACTTATTACCTACCTACACACATTCATTACTATTACTACTCTTAATGTAAAGGAGTATACCTTGAAAATTATACTTAAGGAGGAGGACAATTATTGCACTGCTCATTTTATATGTTGCATCACGCTTTCATCACAATTTTTTGGTCACTCAACTCTGTAAATTTGTCGAACGCTATGTAAAATTACTTCATGGAAAGTTTTTCGATTCGTTAGTGAACAACAAAATTCCTGGCTATATGACTAATCGAGGAAATCAAACTATGCGTATGAGACATTGATATCAACCTGCAATCCGGAATTCAAAATGAAGAACTCAAAAATTATTATTTTTGAATGAGATACGCATAAATAAATATCTTTTGTTTGACATGAAGCAGCATACTGGCACGTGACAAAGACCAAGCATATGTAGGTAATATTCATTTTCCTCCGACAAAACTAAAAAGTCAAAAATTAGAAATGTGCAGCTAAATGATGGCTTTCGTTTTTGTCGAGAATTTTCGACCGATGAAATTCTTCACCTTCCGCGTCTTCTTACACCTTTTCCGTTCATTGTTTGAATCCCCAGAACACATATTTCTCCTCACCTGCGCGCAGCAGAGATCACAGCATCCCACAACAGCGGTAATGGACTGTAAGCTCCATGTGATTTCATGTAATATTTATGACCTGTTGCAAGTCAAAAAAAAGTCCTTTTTTGAGAAAACGACAAGGAAAATTATCCTCCTTTTTTCTCGTTTAGTAGTAATGCAATGCAATGGTCGATGGTAGTGGTGATATGCGTAGACACACACTACACACACGTTCCATTATTATTGTTCTTTAAGTTTTGTAATCGTCAAGGGAGATAGTGTGAAAGCCACGGGCCACGAAAACATACTTTTCTTGTAAATCTCTTCTAAAAATTCTTTTTTTTCTTATCCAGAAGAACCAGCCCAGTCCTGTCCACAAAATTTAGAACAGTATGTTGCATGCATTTAGATTTAGAAGCCATAGCTTGGACTCAAAATTTAGCTTAAAGACAGTTGAAATTTTTTCGTAAATATTTGGGTGGGTTAGAAAGTCCTACGTTTCCCCGCCCTTATGCATACTTACGCCATGGCCATGCCATGCCATGAGACTATCTATTCGAACGATGCAGCCTCACAGTCCCATCTTCCTACACCCTTTTTTACTTCGCATATCATTAAAACTGTTTTGAAAGCAGGAGGAAGGTAGGTGGACAAAAAAACTACCACGGAATTCCTTGTCATGATAAAGGGGGAAAACACGTTACTTTTGAGTGAGAGCAGAGTAAAAATTTTACCAATAAAAAATTCTAACTTTGATTAACGAGGCGAAAAACACGTCCGGACGTAAAAACCCTATTTTTATCCTATTTTCACATCACTTTTCATTTTGCGAAAATAAATATTGAAATTATTGGAGTCTGACGCTTCATTAAAACGTGAGTAATTACAGTCGTCTGTCTGTCCAGTTTTATGGAGTTCTTTCAGTTGTAAAATTCTGTCAAGCCATATATCTCGCATAGACATTTTGCGTGTTATGACGATAATGATGATTGCGCTGGTTTAGTTTTACTTGTGGCATTTTTGTTTTGTGCCAACACCATCATTGTCTTTGTTAGAAGATGCCGTGGCTGTAGCAAGTTCGCATTTCCGAGATTAAAGGGTGAAATAAAACTTGTAAAATAGCCATGTTCCCTAGAGTTTATCTCATCTTGACAGACATTAGGAATTTGGAATGCCATAGAATATTCTGAAGCACAAGTAAAGATATTAAAATTGTAGTAAAAGCACCAATAATGATAGATAGTACTTGTAACAATGATGATGATGATGATTGTTGTCTGTTTGTGTGAGAAAAACAACACTGACAAACAATAGGATGAAAAGTAAGGCGACGCGCAATCCTCATTCCTCACCTTTTTGGGGTCTAAAAGCTGACTTGAAGAAATTGAAATAATAATAGTTGGAATAATAACGTCTGGTGTCTCTCCTCGCAAGCAAGTGTTGGTGTGGCTCTAGAAAAAAAGAATACAGAAAAAAGGTCTACACTTTTACCCATTTCACATCATCAACACATCACATCACAAGTTGTCCAGGTAGAGTACCTGACTGACTGAGGAGAAGATGCGCTAGGAATTACCTGTATCATTTGGATGGGATGATGATGATATGTATGTATGTATGATGACGAAGATGAAGATGAGGCTTTGCCAAGGTTTGTCTTGTGGTGGCCCTTTAGATCGTCGTCGTCGTCTTTCTCTCTCGGTTTCTGCGGCTTTTGGACTTCTCTGGAATTTTTGTCTTGCCTTCATTTTTATGATTTGGTAATAACTCCACCATCATTTTCTTCATCATCATCTCGTAATAACCAGCATGCAATGATATGTAATGAATGGCAATTATGCTGCATCTGGTTTTATTTTAAAACTTTGAGCGTAGATAGTAGTAGTGGTCGTGGTTGTAAAATGAAAGAAGGTTGAAGATTTCAGTCGGTTGTTGGGAGGAAGGCTTCTCTCCAGAAGAGATTGAAGATTGATTTTATTTGAAGAAGAAGAAGAACTGTATGAATCTAAAAATGAATCCAATCGATCCACGCCACGGCAAAGGAATACTTAATAGCTGAGTAAAAAAAATATTATGGACACGTACGTATTAGAGGCTGAGTAAATATGCAAATTACGATGATGAATTTTGGAACTCTTCCAAGCACTAATAACAAATAATAATGAGTTGCTGAGTAATAATATTTTTATTGTTTCTCTTCCATGCTACAGCAAAACTCGAGCCCACGTTTGAGCAGTTGAGGAGTATGAAATTGTCCAAGTCTTCATTCGTTGTGATATCCGTGATTGGACAAGAATTACTAGCGGCTGGCCACTGTGTACCGGCCGTCTCTGTTTTAGAGAGTGCGCTCAAGATCGGGACGGCCAATTTGAAACTGAAAGGATCGGTATACTCCGCCTTATCGTCGGCGCACTGGGCCCTCAATTCTTTGGAAAAGGTAAGAGTTAATTATTCTTGAATAATTAAATAAATAGCAACAGAACATATTTTCAAACTTTTTTTCTTGAAGAATTTTATGTCCATTACGCATCATAACATGAGGATTATGTATATGAGAGAAGAACTGGAATTTTCTGCGGCACTCGGTGGTTCCTTTTTTGACAGGTGTCATTTCGTCTCCTGACTTGGCTTTTATGCTGTATTTTCATGGAGTGTTTATGATCCATGATGACAATACCATGCCTAATCATTGCTTCTATTAACACCTGGTCTGTGTCCTCAGACATTTTTACGACATATGCAATGACATGCATCACGCCTTGCTAAATTGCCATGCTATATGGAATTACATATTATATACGCCATACGCCTGCAAGAAAAACAAACATTGATCTTTCTTAAGTAACTTCTTCCATTTTTCTCCATGATTTCAGAGAAGTGGAAAAGAAGTAGAAATCCTACTTTTCCGTTTAAATTTTATATGTACCTTCAAGTTCAAAGGAATCTTCCTTTCTCATAATTCTCACGAGGCCTTCTTCATTCATCATCATTATCCTTTTCCGAAGCACTTAATGATTTCTAACATCAATCAAACTTAATCATATCATCACTGTCCAAGAGAAAATCTCAAGGGCATGCACAAAAAATTGGGAATATGTCACGATAAAATTACAGAGCAAACAAAGACCGACCGACGAGGTCTAGTCTAAGCAAAAGGAAAAAACAAATTATCACGTGTTTTTTTGTCCCTTCCATTATTATTACATATTACGAAATGGAATTAGTTTCTGAGGGTTTCTCACTTTTTGCCTTGCCACACACACTCTCTCTCTCACAGGAACATGAATATTTTCTTCTCCATAGAACAATGTAAATCTTTTGTTTGCTGTATAACTTATAATCCCACTAGTTCCCATACACTCACACACACGCACTTACTCCTTCCTTCCTTTCGTACTTCGTAAAGTCATTCTTCTTTTTTTACAAGAAAGTCTTTTGAAGTGACCGACGTGATTAGCACAATCAGACCAGACCATTGCATTGGCTTAATTCACCAAAAAAAGTTATTTATTAGAAGAAGGTGCGCACATATTTACCACACAGCTTAAGCTCTCAAGTTCTCGTCCGCCGCCAAAGCAATTCCATAAAATGACATCTGTAGCAGCAAGGTATTTTGTGCGGTTATCTTCTGGTCATTTCCACAGGTGAAAAGTGCGCTTCATACTTTTTGAAATGCATATACCCTTCGGTATGCTCTAACTAAAGTCTGTGCAGGCAGCCCGACCCGACCATTATATTATTGTTGTACCTTTTTATGTAAGTTATGCATTAACTTTTGAGTTTCCATGTGTAATCAGTTGTGGGTCCGTCGTCGTCGGTCTCGGTGCACCTGGAATGACTTAAGTACACATTTCGGTAAATATCTACGTTTTTATTGCTTGTTCATTCTCCAAGGAGGCGACTTTCATTAAAGCCTCCTCGTCTCAATCTCCATACCACCACCGTGATCATGATCATGATCCATTCCACCTTCTTCATCATCATCAGCCTGAGAGAAAGCAGCCGACTTGTTTGAGTTTGACTCTCAATCAAATCGAGATGATTGTTCATCTAAAGTACAATTTAAATGTTTTCATTGACCACTTGATAAATCAACCTGAAAAAATGCATAGTTTCCCCGTTCTCTGTTCTCAGGCGGAATTGGAGGCCCATCATCAGCAGCATTGATTGTTTTTTAAAATTCCTATACACTATACATACATGCATAATACTTACATATAGCATCATCAGCATCTCTCTCCCTCTTTACTGTTTAATAAACCGGAAAATCAGACTGGGAATTATGCAACCCTTTCATACAAAATAAATAAATAAACGTGATTAAGTCCAAGAATTTTATGTATGAAATGGCAAAATAACTTACATCGCCTGTGAATAGGTATGTGTGTGTGTGTACAAAGTACAAAAGCTACTGGTTTTTAGCTTTTACTTTGCAACTGTCGTCCTAACTAAGTACGCAGCAGCAACATTTTGAAAAATGCATTATATATATTTTCATTTCTGCGCTATACACTTTGAATTGAATTGGCAAAAAATATTCTGTTCATCATCCTTCTTGCTCATCAAAAAATGAATGCTCGAGAATGAGAATATCTTCAGTGCCTATCAACCAACATACATACATACATACATTCATACTTGCCTCATTCATGTCAGCTTCTGCTATTTGATTAAAGGTTTTTTTTCAAAGCGAAGAAAAGAGTGAATAATTTTTTTACAGTTGTAAATATATCAAGTGAGCGTGAAAACATTCTATCTAAATAACAATAAAAACTGATTACAATATTTTTTTCATACCAGTAGTCCATTGAAGTTGTCAAAGACATGTTATTGCATTGTATTCATTCCAATTATTATTATGCTCTCTCTCTCTCCCTGCAACAGTATCTATAAAGTATCTCTAGTTTATTAACAATTCTTTAATGAAAACACAACAATACTTTTATGAACTTAACGAAATTCTTAAGTATGGTGATCAGCATTCAACAATCATGTCCTCTGTGAAGCGCACAATAATGGACGAGGATTCCACTTGAAGGAAAAAAATTAAATGAATTTATTTTTATGCGGCGAGGACGCAGCGTGTTACATATCATCGCCGTACTGAAATGTATACCTCTTGTCGTTGCATTAAATGTTTTTTAGGCATTGTAGCCAAAATGAAAAAAATCCTCGAGGAAAAATTCACCATTTAAGGGAATATAATATGAAATATTATGCAGTATTGATTATTGATGCTTCGACAAATGCTGTACACATTTAATGCTGTACTAGAAGAAGACTATAAAACATACATATACTGTCAAGGTGAAAAATGAAACGGAAACACGGAGATAGTTGACAGGCTGTTAATTACACCTAACTCCCGTGTCAAACCTGACGAAGATTTTAATCTTGCCTTCTAAAAGGTTGTGTGTGAGAGCATGCTAATTGCATGCAAGCAAAGCATAACTGTATCAAAACTAGTATTTTGCTTCAAGAGCTAAACAAACAAAGTGGAAAAGTAGTAGAGATGTTACATGAGATATTTCGCATTTTTCAAATTTTGCCATGCCGTCCTCTTAATGAATAGCATTCCCTACCCATATATACCGTAGGGGTTAAATGCATTTAATATATTATTACAAATAAAATAATGAATTAACTACTGTCCGCAATCCACAATCTCTGCAAAAAAAACAACAGAACATGTCGTGTGTGTAATATTTTATCAAATACGCAATAAAAAATAATGCATGCGAACTCTTCGCTGTTTTTCTGCAAAAATGTTTTACATTCACGCATTATGATATGATATGATGATGATGATGATACGTTCATTTAAAATATTTTTTTAAAAGTGGGGACAAAAGGCTATGCAATATAAAGTCGAATCTGGTCGTCCTCCTGTTCTGTCTTGAGCTGTAGAATGGAGAATAAAATATTCAATATTTGGTTCAAATTTCGTTATAAAAAAGAATCATGCCGTTGATTGTTATTATATTACTACTTACTGACTGCTTGCTACGTATGTATGCATGTTGTTATGTGAGTTTTCAATGATGATTTGACGCAGACTCGGAGTGAATGAACAATAATAAAAATGCTCCTTAAAAGTATGAAAGGGTGGTGGAAGTTAAATGAGATGGTCCAAAAGATAAAATTGTCGTCTTGCTCATGTTCGCTCATAGATCCCTTTTGAGGCTCTTTCTTGCGAGTTATTACTGCGACAAAACAAAACTGATTCTTCTTGATTTTTTTTATATTCTGGCTTTGGCTTCGTGTTCGTTTAATAAAATATATTACATACGCGTAGTACACACACATGAAGACAAAAGGCGCAAATAAATCGTGATAATAAAAGCAGGTGGGTATAAACTAGGAGAAACGTTAATTTTTATTATAAATTTTATATAAAAAATATGGTTTTTCGCACAGGCCAGGTTTGGCAGGCTAGAGAGCTAGACTGACTTAATAATAATATGATGTCTTGGCTTTCCCTGAATCTAATAAGTTAAGACTGTCTCTGAAAAGGATTTTTTTTGCTTATTCTGACTGAAGGAATTCACGAAATGAAAAACTATTCTCTCTGTTGCACCGTTAGGAATGCAATGTACATAGTTCATGTTGAATGTTGTTTGCTCAAATTGAGCGATTTAGATTGGCAAGGCCTTACAAGAACATAACAACCGGCTGCAGCGACAGCGGCACGGCGGCTGGTGAGAAATTCTAGAAGCTTGTCTTATTGCGATTTCAGCAAACGATAAAAATGAAAACTGTCGAGCGAGATGAGAGCAAAAGGCAGGAGAAGATGGACAATTTAATGATAATGATACTAAGCCTTAATTATAAAGCTTTAGTTTGATGGCGGATTGTAAAAATTAATTACTTTTCAGACAAGATGCCTTCTTCTTACACAAACAACACACAAGCATAAAAATAAGTCTTTTTTCTGATATTTCCACTCTTCTGTCATCCATTTCAAAAGTCAGACATTTGTATTTTCCTGCAAAATAAGTAAAGTTCAAAACCCCCGCCGCAGCGCAGAACAGAACGATAATGCATGATTTGATTTGAGATGATGATGCCCTTTGCTATCATCTATTTTACGTATCGAATCACCTGCCTGCTTTGACTTTGACTCGCTCATGCAATTCATGATCCAGAATAAGAATAAGATGTACGGAACAATTAGAGTTGATTTACGACCGAGAGCAATAAATTTTTATATTCACCTCGGAACTATGCACTCGCACTATGCATATCTAAAAAAAACCTGGCTTTTAATGCACATGTATTTATTTTTTCTTGCAATTTAAATGGCAAACAACATTTATTACTTCGTAATATATTAAAATACATATATACATACTTTTTGCAATTTGTTTTTTCTTCCTCTTCTTTGATTGTAATTGTACTAAAAACTAATCTCGTTGCTTGTTTTTTTCTTCATCTTTTCACAGTAAATAGCAATAACAATTTCTTTAATTATAATTTACTATTACTATTATCGGTTATATTGATGCTTTTTTCTGTGGCGATTTAATTATCAGCTCGCAATTTATTGTATTTTAAGTTTTTTAAAAATAATTGCAATTGCAAAGTTCTTTTTTTATTTTGTTACCCCTGACATGACAAGTCAAAGTCATGAGAATATAAAAGGCAAGAACTAAACTGTTCATTCAAGTTTTTTTGTTTTCAAAGTGTTGCTCACTTTTTTGTTGTTTTGAGAGCCATAATATATATTTGTTCGTGCAATTATATCAATGCAAACAAGGGTGTCATATGTACAGGTGACCAATGTCCCCCCTTATAAGGCCGATCATCGGCGTGATTGCCTACCTAAAATGAATGAATCATTTTTCAAAAAAAAATCTGGGAGACATATTTTGTTCTGGTAGTTAATGTTGGACGAATACAAAAGGAGAATTTTTTTTGACAAGTTCGTTCATTAGATTACAACAGAACATAAACACGTTCTTTTAAACATTTTTAATGTTGCTGACATCGTTGATCTAGTAAAAAGAATTTATCAAAAGCAGAAACTGCTTACTTACTTGTTCTTTTTTATCCTGCGTAGTAGTAGTAGAAGGTCTCGAAATATTATGTTGTAGTTGTAAGTTGTAGAGATGTAACTTTATCTGATGATACTACTTTACAATGATGGCGTATGTATGGTTATTGTTCTTTCCCATTTTTCAAGTATCATTTTACTCAAATTACCATTTATAGGTCACGTGTACACGGCAGTGGGAGACTATGCAAACGCCCTGGCTTCTCACAAGCAGTGCGTCCAATTGCTGAAGCAAATGGGGGATCTCCTGCAGGAA
>JAHZNI010003215.1:0-29502 GCA_027744415.1 Seira ritae | reverse complement strand
TCAGTTTTTTGTAGTTTTGCCATTGTGAAAAGTGAGGTAAAATTTCGATTAACTTGGCAAATATGCTAAATTTGCCAACATGCCGTTTGCCAAGCTTAGAGATAAGGGTTATCATTGCTATTTGGTGGTACAGTGAAAACATACCACATTCCCATTAGCATTTTTTAAAACTAGGATCGCTTCAAAGATGAAGTCCCACCTTCATCCTAATGGTATGGTGTCATACTTTGTCGTTAAGGAATATGTAGAGCGGTACTTGCATACCATCATCATCGTCGTCGTCCATAGATATGGCCTGACATGAAAGCGATCTAAACCCCGGAGGCAAGCGCTTTATATTTAGTTCTTTGAGGTCATCTAAATATAAATCATGGGAAAATGGCGATATAAATCAGCAGCATGTTGGGGGACTACAAAGTAACGGTCACTTGACTTGAGGAATGTTTTCTTTTGTAGACGAGTGTTATATGCAGAGTAGATGGGTAGGAATTTAAGGCGCTGTGCCAGTGGTGTGTGGGATAATGGGATCGCATACCCATCATGGATTTATCGGTGGAAGGCTGAATGGTCGATAAATGATGTTACATTCATATTTTTTGTTCCAAATCCAGTTCATCATGATACCATGAGATTTAAACTGGAGGTTTTTTTTTAGTAAAATGCGAGGATTTTCCTTCATTGCTTCCGGAATTATTTATTACGAGTTTAAAAAACATGAATAATCATTTCCACGGCACCCATTTGCCGAAAATTACGAGCGCCATGCGACTCCTGACGCCTATAGAAAGTGTGACCTAGATAAAATGTAGATGGCGATTTATCAAGTGCCTCATTTCACGTTCTATTTTTTGAAGTGACGTAAGCTATAAAAATGGCTATAGAATAAACACAATAAATAGTGGTGTTGGTTGACTCACCCTGACTCGACTCTTTCAACTTGTTTTGAAAGGCGGCGAACAAAAGGAAGTGGGAAGTTCATACCCGGCTCGCTGTATGAATATGAGTAGGTGCCTACCATGTGCCTGTGCCTGCCTTTTAATTTGATGGTCACACACTGACTCTTTTAAAATCAATAGGAGGCCGTTAAAGGAAGAAAATGAAAAACGCTTTAGCTTCTCATCTGGAGGCGATATATTTTTCCCAGGACATTATTCAAGAACCTAGAACCTAGACAATTCTCTTTTACAAGGAAGGTATGTATTACTCTATTCTGTAGTACATCGAGAAGAACCTAAAGCAGATTCTCCTTTCTAATATTAGCATACGATGCATTCAAATTCAGAAGAATGACTAAGCCAAGCAACTTTTATCTTTTATTTTTCCTTTTTTTACTCTTGCTTGTTCACTTTTGAGCAACTTCCATGCAAAGATTTTTTTGGAAAGAGGAAAATGTGCCGGAGGCGACTCCTCAGTTTCATGGAACGCGAATTTCCTTGCGCACTTCCACCCAGTCTTTTGATTTCCGTTGTTGGAGTAATAAGCTCGTGCATATTAAGCAGCTTGCCTGCCTGCCTCCTCCATCTCATCCATACCATACCCCATCACTTTTAAACGAGCAATATACGCAAAATTGCGAAGCGAAAGTAGGCAATTGGTGAAGAAGATTTTTTGAGAAATATATTTTTTCTAGCAGTAACTCACCGCATATGTGGGGTGGATTGAGACGAGTCAAGCGAAGGATAAAATTGGCCTGTGCTACTACTACAAGTCTTTCTCCATCTAGTTTTTTATTTTTAGGGTCTTGGAAAATGAAAGCAAAATACAGAACATCGGTAAATATTGAACTGGAGTAAATTCTAGTGAAGCAAATGATCCAGAAGGAGAAAGAAACCTTTTTTTATTTATTACGGTCGTCTGTGCACAAAGACTTCTTACTCTTGTGAATTTTGAAAGAGATACTTGCCTTTCCTACTGGTTTCATATTCTTTTTTTTCTTGTCGTTCACTTTTGTGGAAACCAATATTCCTTCGAGTTTAGTTCCTCTTCTAAATTTTTTTCATCAGTCAAGAAAGAGACGACATTAGATTACCTATGCAACTCGTTTCCTCCATATCTTACATTTCCTCACTGTATGTTTTGCAGAGCATGATCATGATCACTGTCATCGTCGTCCACATCATCATCCTCATCATCATACTCAGCATTGAAGAGGAGCTCTAATAGCTCACTTCAACCGTTGTAGTGCCGAAAGGCTTTCTAAAAAAATAAGTTATATCAAGTCTGATGGTCTCAAAGTCCTTACTTTCTCCTGGTGCTTTTACTTCTTCCGTTTCGCGATAAAAAAAAATCCAAACCAGGTTTATGTATTTCAGCAATGTATATGTACACATTTCCCTCTTCCTGGAAAATTTTTACACAGACAACAACAACAGCAGCAGCATCAAATATGGAAGAAGTTTGTGAAGAGCTATATTTTTATTTTCATCCACTCATATCATCAGCTATCCGGTAGCATATTTTCTAATAATGAGGTCATGTGTGCGTTGTGTTGTGTTGAGTTCAGCGTTGCTTTGCGCCAACGCCAAGACAGACCGTGCCGAGAAACATGACTTTCCCAAGACAAAGCATTCTCATAATTTAGTTCCCACACAAAAATAAACATAAATTATATTCATTTCAATTCTGATTATAGTGTTTACAAGCTTCACGGAATGTTTTTGTTTCTTTGATTTTGCTTCATGCCGCAATCGTGGGATGCTGCGCTATGAATGTATTTAATATGCCCTGCTACAAATTGCGAATTCGATTACATATATTTTTATCTGAAGAAGCAACACAAAGTTTGAGCATGTAACTGGTGGAGGAAAATAATACAGGGAAAAGTTTGAGGCACTCTATGTACCTATGTATGCATACCTTGAGAAGGAGCACTACGCCAAAAATTTATTCTATTTTTTTGGTTTAGCTTTCCGTGCAAGCATATAATATTTTTCTTGGCGAAAGAAGAATAGATAAGGCGTGATCTCCACCACATCGAAAATGGAGATGAGGGAGGTGGAAAGGAAGGCAGGAAGGAGTAAAAGGTAGCTGTAGAAGATTCTCAATTTGTTTATCTCCAGGAAGATGCTTGTTATTTACGCTCTTAATTGACCTAATTGAATGCAACTTGGCTGGAATTACTTAAGAATATAAATTTTTCCCCTCCTGTATCGCTGGATCTTGCTCCTGCTGGATACACGTTCCCTTCATGCATACATGTCTTCCACACACGTCTGTACTTCCGAGCATTGTGATGATGAAACAGAGAAACAAAATCTTTGTCTGAACTAATTATGACATAGCATTCATCCACACGAGGACGTGAGAAGAAAATGGAAACTGTTGGGTTTGTACGCTTATCATCTACGAATTAAGCCCTACTCTGGAGAAGAGGAGCAGGAGCAGGCTGGTGCCGATTCTGAAGCACTAATGAATAAAAACGGCACTGCTACCGCTTCTCCGCAGTATAAATACTTCCAAACGAATATATGTAGTACGTAGCGTATATGTATATGTCGTGCTTATCCAATGCTAGTGATTTGTTAAGACTCGGCTTACCAAAAAAAATTTTCCTAGTCGTTTCACAATTTAAGGTAGATAGCACAAAGTTGATTAGATTTCATTGATCCCATCCAAGACTTCTCAATGTTCCTTAATGTTCACTATGATACTGTTATTGGATCCATACAAAATTTTTTTTACAATGGCATCAAAGAAAATGAAATTTTCCCAAGCAAATCCATTCCATTACTGAAAATTTTGTCTGATCAAATCGAGTACGGCTCAAGGACTTTGTATGTAACGGAATTCCCAGTTTGCATACAACCTCTCCACTCCTCTGCACTACTATTGATGCTGCTGCTGAAAGGATATATTAAATGCATATGTATAAAAATGGAAAACGGATATTATTGCCTAAAACATTTTCGTTGGAATTATGGGGTTTCTCAAGTGCATCTTTATTTCAAAAGATATTACCATCTTCACCCGTCTAAGCTTGTTCAAAATATACACGCATCATTTCCGGTCGATTTTTCTTCCTAAAAAAGATGCTTGCTCATGCATTCATCCCTTTTAACTTTGATTTCATTCAACGCCAACACATATTCAGCCAATCTCTGTTCAATTCATTAAGACTGACGTTCATGCATGATATTTTGGATAGATTCACATTCGTTTCTTACGTCAATAGATTTTTTTTTCTAAACCATGATGAATTTCTTTAGATGCCTCAAACACGAACTTCTCCCATCGGCCTCCGCCGCTGTGTGATGCTCTACATATTCCGAGCTACAATTAACTCAACTCAACTGCAAGTGGTTCTCGCATTCCCTTAACTGCTCCAGGAAAAATAACATCCTCCTTAATAGTCAATCGAATCGCTGAAAAAAGGAAAGGGAAAGGAGCATAAGCCGTTCCACTTCCTTTCCCACAGAATGGGCTGCGATCAAAAAGCAAGAGATGAGAACTTATATTTTTGTGTGTGTGGATATATGCTATTTTTGGCTTCTTCGTCTTCTTCACTCAAATTCCCTCTTTTGAGTTCTCCAAAATTAGCGGCGTGCATTGAACCAAATTGCATTCAAAGGATTCACACAGAACATTTCGTATGATCAGGGAATTGAATTATATCGTCTTTCCCTGCTAAGTTCACAAATCACCAGTTAGCTTGCGAAACAGAGTGTACTACTTGCCTTCTCCATGAAAGGATTTGCACTCTTTTTTTGCAACTATTTTTTTTATTTCACGCTAGCTTACTTACATAAAATCATCACACTGGGTTTTTTAAAGTGGCAAAAATGTTGCGAAATCGTTGTTGTTGTTCTGTGAGAGGATTCAGAGTGAAAGCAAAAACGCGCTCCTTTCATTCTCGGCATGATACCACTTTAGATAAAGCCTATGAAAACTTTTTCTCCCATAATAACACGGCATCCTCCTCCCTCTCTCTCACTTACTTATTTTTTTCTGTCCTCTTCGTCTACGAGTATGTGGTAGCTCTAGTCTCACCCCGCGAAATGGCAAATTGGCATAAAGGAAGCCCCTTTTCCAAATGCTGAGTAGTTTCTGGGTATAACAAAGAGCCATAGTGTAACAATAACAATGCACATAGAACAAGAGACTATTAAATTTCTATTTTATTGAGAATTGCTGTGGAAAATGTTTGTTGTTGTTGTTGTTACTACTGCTGAATTTGTATATATAAATAGATACACTCACTTTGTCGTCGTCGTCGTCGTAAGCTCGGCTTGTAACATCCTTTCTCGTCATTCTCTCCTCGTCGTCTTCATCTGCATAAACCGGGCTCATTTGTTGAGATCCCATTCTTCTTCGACTACTTCTTTTCTGTGAATCCCGGAATACTATATATCTGCGAAAATTGCATAGGTATATGTAGTATTGTAATCCAGTTGTAGCTTTTATGCCACCACTTTCTAACCATTTACAATCCTCAATAAAAAAGAAACTTTTTTTCATCGGCTTGGATGTCAATGTAAAGAAGTATAAAATTTTTTTAGTGAGGAATAGAGGACACTTTTATGCTTTCATGTTCTAACGGCACAAGCTTTTCTCCTGCCAAAGTTTAGTTGTGTGAAGCATGTTATTTAGAGGGGGCAATTCGCAAATTTGAGTAACTCCATTGTAGTATCCGCTCCATTTGATGGGTATAATGGAATCATCATAATCTACTGCCTCTTATATTTCCTGCCCTGAATAGATATTACCTCAGTCTAGAGCTCAGTAGTAAACGCTGTAACAATAACAATGCTGGCCTTAGACCGTTAAAATCTATTCAAGAGGAGGAGAATGCTCTGCTTAAGCTTGAGTCATCCGATTAGAGAAGAAAAAAGTTTTCCTTGTATTTATCAAGGCGACAATCATTTTCTTCCGCTTTGGTTGTTATGTTATCACCAACGACAACGAGGAAGGCTTGAGCAAATTGTTGTCTGGGTAATTCTCTGTTTATAGACGTTAGGTCATTGCCACAATCACTGATGATTACTAAACTGAATCCTTTTTGGGTGTGCATAAACTTTTCCATTTTACCTGGACCATGACCTTGTTTTTTACTATGGCTTGAAGAGCAACACAAATTGCTCTCGCTTTTCTGGAGATGCAATATAAAGTTTTGGGAAATGGCCCGCGCATAAAAAGATTTTTTGAAGAGGCCATAATGATTAATATTTGATGCTTGCAGATCAACTAAAGAACATCTGGAGTCCTACGAATCCCTTTTTGTCAAAAAACTATGAACATGGGACGTGGATTAAGAACAACTCTGGCATTGACATGCGGCTTCTCGTTGGAAGGACGCTCAGGGTGGCCATGGTCAACGTAGGAACTTCTTTTCTCATTTGACTTTCTTCAGATTAAGCATGGAGGCAGGAGTAGAGGTTTTTTCATGAATATTGAATCGAATATTGCATTACAGGAGACGCCATTTGTAGTTGATACATTGCCTGGAAACAACAGCTTCACCGGTGTCGCCCGAACCATTCTGGGCGTATTCAGGGAAATGCTTGGCTTTGACTGGGAATTGGTATTTCCAGAACCTGGAGATAACGATGTTGGTTTACCGGACGAAAAAACAGGGAACTTCACTGGCGTACTTGGAATGATTCAGAGAGGGGTGAGTGTTCCTTTTGCATTGGTTGAAAAAAAAATGAATTAATTTTTCCTCATACACATGTCGTTTCATTTCCTGGCGAGATATTATGCGGACGAAAATAAATTTGTTGCTTTAGATATGTATGTATATTATCTATGCATTCCAATGTATTTGTAGGAAGCAGATATAGCTTTGACCTATACGAGCTTGTTACCGGTGAGAGTGGCGGCTTTCGACTTTTCCCGACCGTTTGGCGAAGAGAAATGGATGATTATGATGAGTAGGCCACAAGAGACCACTGATGGGGACGGTCTCATTGCCCCCTTCCAACCGGAGGTAAGAACACTTTACTTTATTTACTATAGGATCTCTAATTACTTTTTTCATTAATTCAATGCACACTCTCGCAATCAGATTCTCAGATAGCTAAAAATATCTATGCATTCCGTGCTACTCTCCAAAAAAATATATTAAAACCCTCCAGAAACGCTGTACTACTTACTTTCCCCACCGCGATTGTTATGGCATTTGGCTGGCTCGTCGGCTCAATGACGTCATCATATCATCATCCCTGAAAAAATGGAGGATACTAAAATGATACCATTTTATATTTTCGAGGAAAATAGAAAAGCTGGATTTTCTCCAAGCTCCCTGTACAATTTCATTTTTTACTGATCAGTCAGCCATAACATAACGAAATAGTAAAAAAGAGGAATTTTTAAGCTCTCAGAAGACGGAAACCAGCTTATCTCTCGAACGAAATCTTTTGAGACTGTGCATTATGATGATTAAGAAAAGAGTAAGATGTTACAAAGATAAAGCTTTCTTCAATACCACATCTTCTCATGAGATATTATGTTGTGTACATAATATGTTTTTATGACGACAGATTTAATTCAGTATCGCTTCACATGTTTTATTTATTTGAGTCTTTTCACTTGGTCACTTGTTTTGATCATACAAATTATTTATGTTACTTATACCTTCCTCAGAAACTCATTTCATTCCTGCTATTTATCTTCAAAGTATTAACGGCTTTGCTAATAAGATATTATGCTCTGTTGATTAAAATTTAGGGAATTCATGAATTTAGGCAGAGCTAATTAAGAATTGCGTCTTACTTCTCTTCGTTCGAGTGATTATTTTTTTTCTTTGTTTTCCTAGGGGACAATACGGAATACTAAAAATTGAAGTATGTATTAAAGGCCTTTACAAAATTTTCAATTTTTAGTTAGCATTCCGTATCGTCCCAAAGGAAAACAAAGAAAAGAATCGCTCGAACGAAGAAAAGTAAGTAAAATTGAAATATGAAAGGCCTTTACAAGCTACATATTATGCGTAGGTGAAACACACAACTAACGAATTGCTACTGAGGCCGCGATCATGCATCAGTGCAAGTTGGTGTGTAGTGCTAACGGTTCCTGTATTGTTGAGAAAAAAATGCGCAGTATCGCCTTTCTTTGGAGAGGTTGCCTTGCTTTGATTATGAAATAGAAGGGAAAAAATTTGAATTGGAAAATGAGGCCATATAATGTAGCCCATTCACGGAATTTCCCATAATATCTTGTTACGACATCAACTAACAATTTTGTCAAAATGAAGCGCATGAAATGATTTGGTCTGGGCTTCTAAAGCTGTAAAAAATATTATTCTGATTCTGGCAAAGTTTTACAAACATAATGGAATAAATATTTTGGCACTTTGACGAGCATTTACATTTTATGCAAAACTTCATTACTAAATGTTAGGAAGGAAAGATTAGGTTGACATTCTCAAAATTGAATAGATTTCGCTTAGATTTAATAGAACTGCTATTGAAAAATTTCCACCGTCAGTAGTACATATACTACTGGCATCTTTCGCTTTGTGGCGATAAAAAAAATTTTTTACGAAGCATTTGAATGCTTTCTCAAATCCAATCAATTACATCTCTGTACGTTGAAGTGGAAGAGATTGCTGCTCGACAGAATCTGAGTAATTTAAGAAATTGACTGTTTTCATCTCCTCGTAATCCATATAACCAACAAAGATTTAATATTGGGATGACAGTTGAAGGGGAAAAGGCAAGACGGCGAAGTCATATATCGCTGTCATTTTTGTGCTGTATCCTTGTCGGATTTTGATGGAGCATCTAGTCTCTCCACGTCATCATCATATCATGAGAACTGCTATATACTTCATGGGGCAAAAGCAAAGTGTAAGCGAGCGAAATGTGTTTAGGGTGAAGGTCTATTATAACCATCGTCGTCCTTAAAATGTAATCGTTCGTAGGAAAAGTTTAGGGCGAAATCTTCTATGTACAACTTACTAATCCTATTAGATTCATTTGAAAGGATTCTTGAATGGAATTTGTGAAAGAGGTTGTGAAGAATTCAATTCCAGAAATGGAATCTGTGTCAACAATTAGCTTAGATGCGATCAAGTCAGCAGCTAAAGAGTGAATCACATACCTGAGCCATACATGCATATCATCATATTACTTATTTATGTTTCCACAACCCTAAAGAATTCCTTTCAGCAGCAGGCTCTCAGGAAATTGATATTCTGTAATATTATGTTCCACATCAGTACACACCTAATAGAAAAGTAGTAATACTACGCAGTAATTAGATTAATTTTGATCTTCATAAGGAAAATCATAATTCATTATTTTTCCCCATCATCATGAAGTACAATAAACTAAGCTGATTGTACGGAATGGAAGTTAATAGGACATATTTTTGGCTTATTATTAGCACTTCTTCCAGAGATGATGTTTAGCATGGGGTAATCTGATAATGGCATTAATAACCTGTCAATATAAATAGGAATAATGAGCTGAGCTAATGAAAGCATTTTTTCGTCGTCTTCGCCTCCACTCGAAAAATGTAGCTCCTCGAGCTAAGCATTCATCTAGGTGGGGCTCGTTGTTACGATTCCCATTTCTTCACGGGTATCGATGAATAATGAATGAACGACAGGAAAGTGATCGATGAAGCTTTGTATACATTTTTGCACGTAGATATTCGCCACCCAACCTGCCCATTCCATGTTAAGGAGAAGATATAGTTATGCGTTCTTGAGAAACTAGTGCAGAGCATACGTACCTCCGTTAAAATTTTCATGTCGATGTGGATCATTAGTCGAGTCATCCTCATAATTGCTTCAGAATTCCATCAATTATTCAATGACCTTCTTTGCCGAACTCGCTTGACTTTGATGCATTGTGTCATCATCGGAATAACATCACTACCACCGCCACTACTGCTGCTACTGCTGCTGCTGCTTTCCTTTTAAGTGGAAAGTACGTTCGTGTGTCTAATGAAACTTCATGAAAAAATGCTTTCGTGTCGACTTGCTTGAGAGGAGAAAGTCCATAACTTGAAAGAAAGAGGCTTACATTTTATAAACGTCTCAAGCAATATACATACATGTACGTTTCCGCCAATCTAAATTTCTCCAAAATAGAAATCACTTTTCCTTGAAAAATTTACTTTTCTTCCACCCTGGAAGGAACATGACATTTAAGTAGAAACACATTATCGGTACATTTACAAATGATTGTGATTGTCAGTGGCGTCTCCGAGAAGCGTACGAATGGCGAGCTAGAATCGGGCTCACTCAAACTTACACATTTTGTCTCTTTCCTAACTTTCACTATCTCCCACATGAAAACGTAAAAAAAAGTTCTCGTGCTCCGCATCTTTGTTCCCATATTTCCAATAAAACGATGTTGCAAAGGGAGAAAGAAATAAACAGTCTTTTTTGTCTTTTTTCTCCCGTAAACCAGTAAACTGGTACGTCGAAAAAAGGGAAGATGATGAGGAGAGGGAAAGTTGTCGGTTTTATTTCTCTCTCTTCCTATCCCTTGCTCATCACGACACAATTATATTGGAAAGAGAACGTCCTCTAAGCGTTTTGGCAGGTATGTTTGCTCAGACACTCCTCATCTATTCCTTCTTCCATCCCTTTTCTCTCCATTTTCTATTGAGTAAAACAAGCCAAACATTTCGATTTTCACTTGAAATCGGAAAAAGGAAGCTTTTCTAAGAGGACGATCTCAATCTTAGCTCTTTACATTTGGACTTGGGTAGGTAGTTCTTTCTCACCGTACCACAGCCAACCAAAAAGTTGTTTTTCGAGTTGGGGTTGCTTTATCCCGCTAAATACTCCAAAAATTGCGACCCAACGCATTCGTTGCATGCAAAGCCTGAATAACATATCATGAAGCAATAAAATGAGATAAGGTTTTTTTGCTAAAAAAAACTTTTCTACATTTTTCTACAAGTTTTAGCACAAATACCCTAGCGACAACAACAGTTAAAACGGAAACAAGGGAAGGAGAAGAAGGGTATGGGCTCCTTCTTAAAAAGTTAAGCTGCAAACTGATCATCTTGATGTTGATCCCCCGCTCAACTTTTCTATTTGTATAGGGATAGGAACCTGAGCGTACGTAAAATGATGATACAACACGTGAACAGGGGAATACTACTTTTCTCTTGAACAATGATAACATGACCAGCTCCAGCTCAAGACGAGTTTTCAAGTACTAGACTTGGAAATCAAGTAGAAAAAACACATGTATTTTTTTGAAAAAACATTTTATTCTTACCATTTCTTCCTCTTGAGGAAAATATCAAAATTGAATGAGCTTTTTTTCCTGAACAGAATAAAAGGTAAATTACGAGCTACGTTCATGAAAGCAAACTCCGTGCGCTGGTTTAATCTAAAAGTAAACGTGAAGTAAAAACGTTCCTTAAGTAAGTTTTCCTTATTTTTTGGCGTCCTCAATTTCAATTTATATTTCCATCTTTTCGTGGTCTTAGTCTTAAACGTCTTAAAAGGGGTGGTTCATTAAATACGTGGCGCATAAATTATGCTGGAACTTTCCTCCATAATTCTGTTTCCTCGTAGCTTCATTATTGCTATTAATGGGAACGTGAAGTCATGATTCTATTTTTTTCCAAGACAGGCCCGTTTTTTATTTTCCACGTATGTATTTCATGAATAATGCCTAAGTACTACTTTACAAATGAGAAATGCTGGAGGAAGGAACGCTAAACTCAAGAGATCGATTCAAAGAAATGCTGTTTTCTTCTGGAAAGAAAAGGTTTACAACTGGAAAGATGTTACTTTTTATTGCACTCCTTCAAAGCTTGGGTACCATAACAACACTGCTTGATGCGGTGATCATCACGACCACCCTTTTCATTTCCCCCTGTAAGTTAGGCTACCTCCATAAATGAACCGACCGACAGCAAAGGCCAGGGAAGTAGAGATATTTTTTTCCTAGTGAAATTTACAATAAGCGTGTTATGTATCCGCTCATTTATTTATTGTTTCTATCCTGAGTTCCGCTATTTTATGACTTCAAGTCTGGACAGCTCGTGAAGTATCCTTCACTTTTCGCCTCCATAAAGAAGCAGCATAAAGCCTGGGAGTAGACAATTCCTCCTCCATTCTTAATGTTTACAAAGCCACTTAAAAATAGAATGTGTTCGAAAAATAAACTTCAGTTTTTGGCATCTCCCTTCACCACACTTGACTACCTTCTATGACGTTGTTGTGCAATACAATACACCACATGGCGAGATGCATATAAGGATATTATATATTATATTTCTTCGTTTTCCCTGGATTGAAGTGCGTTTTGGCGTTACTGACACGCTGTCATGAATTTTTTTTTCTCAGATGGTTCCTGCCACGCCAGTCCGCCTTGATACGTTTTGATAATAATGTATATAATTTAGTTTTAACATTGAAGCCCTTCATCCCTCCACTTGTTCTTTCCTCTTTTAGTCCCTTTCGTGTTTTTCAAACGGAGACGAAAAACTTTGTATTTTATTTTCCTTTATGGTCCATTACGAATGTAAATGAGACAGGAAAGGCTTTTTTTTCATGGAGGTAAACACCGACACGTATAACATTCCAGGTAAAGGGATTCTTCGTAGATATTAGCAATCTCCCCTCTGGAAAAAAGCATTAGCAGAGTGTCTGTAGAGGTATTTTTAGTTCCCTCTATATCTCTCTCCTTTATCTCGGATTGATCTCATTCGAAAGGAGCATTCAACTTTCACTCTGCTCCCTCTTTCTCTCCACAAATAGTAAAGCGCAGCGCTGAGTGAGTGAGTGAGCTGCAACGCAACCATAACCAATATCTTTTTTCCGTGAAGGTGTGAGGAAAGTTAATTTCTTCTCGCACCATCCTGTCTTTTCATCTCAACCGCTAAAAATCCAGCAGGCCGCTGTGACTGCACTGCACTACTGCTGTTCCCAAAATGTCCGTGGAAAACAACTTGTTTGCTTTTCATTTCCATCTTCATTTTCAGCATTTTCCTTCTTGCCTCTTCTGCTCTCGAAAGGAAACCCCTTTCAAGTGATGGAGCTATTGTCCTAATTTGCCCGACTATCAATTTTTTGGCAGAGCTTAATATCTACCTACTACATTTCAGAAGAGCTTTCTTTTACTTTGAGCTGGTGGGAAATAAGTGCAGCATGCATGCATGCCATGAACATACAAAATATATTTAGGGGGAATACAAATGATGTCTTTATCAAAGGTCGGAGATCCACCTCCCCGCATAAATATGACAGATTAGGCTGAGTTCAAGATGTGAGAAAGGCATGCTCATTTCTCCGCATATTATAACCCTGTCATAAAAATTATGCCTTTGGCTTTAAATCTACGAGAAAAAAAAACGAGCAAGTGAGCGAGTGATGGAAGAGAAGCCTATTTTTTGTGCCTGGTAAAGTTGAGCTTGATTACCACTATGAGCGGCGTAAAAAAAATCCGTCTCCACTTTTTTTCTATTAAAAGATCATCTAGATTCTAGCTGTCATCCGCCCTCAAGATGATAAAATAGAAGCGTATCACCACCACTTCCATCGTCAACATAACCTGACCATATCATGCACCATAAAAAAGTACATAATATTCTCGTGAGCATACTCATTATCATATTCTATTATTATGGTAAAAAGCAAATTTAATGCGAGCTACCAGAAAAATAATGGGAGATGTGTGAGTGTGTGTCGTGTGGTGAGAGTGGGAATCAAAGGGATAGATAGCATCATGTGATTTAATATCTTCCTCTTCTGTTTTTTTTTTCAAATTTCCGCAATGAAAAAAAAATGCGAATCATGCGCTCATCTCGTTTAGGTACATGGAGTTATGAACTTATATGCCACTTAAGCAGGAGAAATATTGCGACGACGGTGGCATCGTCATCACAGTGATATGTATAGTATATGGCTAAGCTAATTTTCCCGATCTTGTATGAACGCCACTGCCTTCGTTCGTATCCTTCGGCCGAAGAGTAGAAGGCCTTTCTCCTCTGCATGCAGAAAAAAAACCATGTACCTAATTTAATTCACTTTACAATTTTCTCACCTGCGACAATCTAAAACTCAGGAACTGGTGTAGCGGAAAAGATAATAGTATTTTTTTCTATGAGTATGACTCACATTCACTTAAGCTTTTAGTATTTTTTTAAATGCTCTGCTCGACCTACTTGGCTCGTTCCTCTTGAGTGGCGTCCTTTCATCCGGCTTCTTCACTGGAAGAATCTTTTCGTGTTTTACTTTCTGCTTTCTCAAAGTATGTGGCTTATGTTCTCCCGAAAAAAAATTGAAATATAAATTGGTAAACTGGGATAGTCGCTGTAGTAACAAAATGCTACTATCTACGACAATCCTCAGTATTAAAAACGTAGAAAAAAATCCTTTCCACCATCACCGGGGGAATCGCACGATGGGAAGAAGAGAAATGAAAAATTGTCCTCCGCTCTTTTGTAATCTCCCTTCTCAGGAAAATAACGTAGCCTAAAAAATGTGCATAGATAATGGACGGAGAAAATGGAAATTTAAGCTAGGACATGCCTATTACATACATTGATGCTGAAGCAAGTTTTTAGCTCAGTGGACTGTGTGGTTTTTATTATTTGTGTTGGCAGACTAGACACGGTTCCACTGACAAAATTTGTTCAATACTCTTCCACTCTTCTTCTGCTCCTTCTGAAATAATGACATAAAAATGGGATGATACGGGCATCACGACGGTGTGGTGTGATGCACTGAAAAGCCTGATTCTTTATGCGTTTCCAGACTTTCCCTTCCAAAGTTTTACCGAAGTCTTTCTTCACTGCTTCTCAAAATGTAGAACTATGTGACAATGAATAAAAAAATCTATCTAGCAAAAAAAAACTTTGAGCAATCTGTTCTTCTTATTTTCTCGGTCGCAGATAAAAAATATGAGAGAGAAAAATAATGCACGCGTAATAAGTCGACCATGAAATGTCGTTTTTTTATGGAAATGATTTTGATGCTTCTTTGTCACTTGCTTTCTTTCTGTGGTCTCACATGCATTGTACATGCAATTCACTCGTAGTTTATTTACCTTTAAGTAGGATCTTTTTACCGTTGGATGGAATGCATGATGATGATCATGTTGATTTTGATGATACGACATGTTACTCTCTAGTTTAGGTGGAGACAGCTCTCTTAAATATTTGATTTTTTTACAGGTTTGGTACTACCTGCTCATTTCATTGGTGGCCATGGGACCGCTATGCTACGGAATGATTCGTTTTCGATGTTGGCTTTGCAAAGGGCACCCCACGCTCGGTACCTACTACTCCATCGGATCCTGTGTTTGGTTTGTTTACGGTGCTCTCATGAAACAAGGCTCGGTTCTGAAGCCAATGGCAGGTGAAAATAAAACCGGATTTATTGCAAATTTATTAGAGTAAAAAAAGTTTTCAGATAAACGTCACTCTATCTGCTCATTATTATTACCGGGAAAATTCCATGACGCATATTCGCTCTTATAGTTGGTATCCCCAGGGGCTAAGCAAATTGTGAAAGGAGAAAGACTTGATTATACTACATAATATATAGATTGCACTTCGGCTGGAATTTTTTTCGAGCGATTGATTGTACCAATCCTGGTTTGTTTAGAATCGAAATATACCATTTACTATTTTTCATTACTTTTAAACAGACAGTACAAGAATTCTTTTCGCAACTTGGTGGATATTCGTGACAATCCTGACTGCCTTCTATACGGCCAACTTGACGGCATACCTGACCCTGTCGAAAGTGCCCATTCCCTATGACAAGCTTACCAAGGTGGGATACAGAGATAAATGGATCGTAAGGAAAGGTGACACGCTGGAATATGTCATCAAAGCTGGAGAAACTCCTAATCCGGGACCTGGAAACCTTTCGTATTCGATGGTAAGCAGATATATTATATTTATCACTGGACTGATTCACTTTGGGACGGGACTAAATTAATCTCGTCTCTTTCCCTCTTTCATCATTTCAGACAGGACAACAATGGCCAGAGTTCAAAAAGGTACGATTTCAATACGAAAAATACGGCAAGTTCTTGGACAACTACAAGGAAATCATTGAATTGGTCCGGCGAAACAGTAAGCTACGCTAATGGAATTGAAGAGTAAAAGCATGCTGATCTTTTGTTGCTTCCTGTTCCTGATTTTATTAATTCATCTCAATTTCCTCGTACAGAGTACCTTTTGTTTGATGAGCAATCGCGAGTGGAGAGAATCATTTACAGGGACTTCAGATCTCAGTCAAAGAAGAATACGCCACTTCACAAAAGGTATTGTAAATACATATTCTTATATTATGTACGTATATTATCTGAAAAAGCTAGTCTTGTTATTGACGAGACTGATAACAATAAAATTGAAATCGAATTGAAGGTGTGCATTCATCATGTCGAAGGAACCAGCGCTAAGGATCCCATACGGCATGGCATTCCCGAAGAACTCGCCGTACAAGCCGCTCTTTGATCCTTTGTAAGCTCTCGTCTCTCTTCATCCCTTCATAACATGTGTTTGCTTTTCTCTATCCTCCATCTCTCCATGTACTTTCCTTGTCGCCAAAAACTTTTCTCCCTTAATTATATCCATCCAAATTTGGAGGGAAGCCTTAACCCCCCTCCCCAGACTATATTTTTCATATTAGTGCTGAGCTCTGAGCTGCAGCCTGCACAGTCACATAATCAACAGTCAAGCTCTATTTAATCACTCTTTCATTTCAATTTCCCCCATTTAGGTTGGACAAAATGACGAAAGCAGGGCTCTTTGATTATTGGAAAACTCAAGATTTGCCGATGAAAGATCCATGTAAATTATATATTAGCTCGTTTAAATTTTAAGTTGATTGAATAACCTATTCATTTTCTCCATTGTATTTAGGCAATGCTGATTCGGATTTCCGAGAGCGCCAGCTCAGGAACGGGGATTTAATGACGGTAAGTGGCATATAGTACTTAAAATGGCAATTAATTAAACGGTAATGGAGATATTTACAATTTTTTAAAAATTAATTTGCAGACATACATTCTATGTGGATTGGGATATTTTCTGGCTTTGATGACATTCGTCGGCGAATGCGCCTCCAAATACTTCGTCAACAAGAAAAGTAAGCTGGAGAGAAATTCTCTGCTTTTTATGATCTCTCTTTAGGAAAAGCATTAGGGATACTATTTTTTTAGTCCTTCGAACGACAAGAGACCACAAAAAAGAGAGTGCTTGTCTTAAATTGATGAAGACCTTTTCTTAGTCACGTACTTTTGTTAGACTTCCAGTAGAACACTTTTTTTGCCCCATATGAGGAGAAGTAAGTTACTCACATTTCCATAAGGAAAAACTGCGCCGTCGAATTTTTCCCCTTTAAAGAGAAGAGATTCAAACTTTTTCAGTTTCTCCTCTCTCTCTCATGGACAGTTTATGTCTTTGATAAATTTAGTTCCTACTTTCCTCGTCGACGTCATTAGAAAGAAAAGTTGAGTCGTTTCTATTCATGCTGATGAAAGTAGTTAGCCTACATGACAACCAATTTTTTCTATAAAAAAATAGCACAAACATACCTACCAAGAGAACAAGGGGAATTCTTCTCCTTTAAAAAAATTCCTCTTCAACTCAACTTTCCTGAACAAAAATATTTTCCTGTTATTTACTTATTTGTGCTGACTAGTGAACACCATACATCACATCACGACGAGTGAAAATTTGGCAAAGAGAGAAAGTTTCAAACAATATCGCCTTTATTTTCATTGTTTATTTTCTCAGTGAACAATCAGCTGGTGCCTGCTGAAAAGCCTTTGGGCTTCTACAAAGGAAATCTGAGCGTGCCTCCTGGAGCAGCGCCTTTCTTCGACACGGAGAAATTCCTGCAAAACATAAATGGACGGGATTATGTGGTCATGAAAACAAGCGATGGTCGGACGAAACTCGTGCCGAAAAACGGTGGACAACTGCAGGCTCTTCAGCCGGTCTACAATCCCCCTCCGCCAATTACTTACTCCTTCATGAATTAAGCACATGGATACACCGCACCCCCTTGAATACGATAATATTGTAAAATTTATTACTAGCAATTTCATCCCTAAATGGAAGCATTTTTTCTCTCCCTCTTCCTCGTCGTCGGGATGATTATTTTAGAAGAGGATCCTTGGAGGAAGGCAGCTCCGCAGCTCATTACAGACATTTTTCATCTTCATGGCTTGCACATTTCGAAAAAATTATTATCGTCGTCATCGTCATCATCATCATCATTCACGAGAGAAACATCCTTCCGCTCACTTTGGCTTCGGTTTCCTCTCGTTTCTCTCTTCATTGCGTAGGTAATTATGACATTATCGTTGACAAGAAATATAGATCCACTCTTTTCCACATTACGAAGAAATGGTCGTGGTCTTAGTTGGTACTTGTCTCTTCCCTCCCTTGCGGATATCCACCTTGGAAGGATAAATAGCACAAGTACCTACTTCTTAACATCATTGTCATTGTTATCAACTTAAAAAAGAAGAAGAAATGGTCACAAATGAGTTTCCTGTTCATTTCTACCCTTTCATTTGTAAAGGAAGCTAAACAAGAAGGCTTTGTGTCTTCTTCAATTTTCTCTGTCTCGATCTCTATCCCTCTTCCTCCAATCTTACACGCTTTCCCCTTCGGTTCGAAAAATATAAGTGGTTGCATATAAAGAAAAGAAAGTTTAAGCTTTCCTAGAGATCCATCCATTCCGCATGCTTTTACCGCTCCATCATGTAAAATATAATTTTCCTTGGAAAAAAATGAAATCACAGTGGATGGAAACGTGACTCATGTGTAATCTCATCTCTCATCCTATTATTCCATCTCTTTTCTCTTTTCAATATAATTAGTCTAGAAGAGATCAAAATGGCGAAGATAAAATCTGTTAGAGAAAGTATCAAAAGGCCAGTACATTTTCTCATTTTGTTCTGTTGTTAGAAGGTGAGCAAAAGTAAGCCGAACTTTTTTTTATCTCCACAAACACTGGTTCACTCTTCTTATTTCATTTTCTGGCCGAAAAAAAGATTCACTTTTTGCCGAAAATATATGAACTTGTAAGATAGGAAAAAAAGTTTGAGAAGATGTTAGAGAGTTAGAGAAAACTAAAAGTCTTTTTCGGATAAGTAAAAGTGGCTCACATCCGTTTGTCCCCTCAACCAATCCCATTCATACTTATTTTTAGCTTTATTACGTGGACTGCTTATCCCCGGTATTTTTCGCACAACTTTTTTCCAACTTCAACTCATAAACACAATTTTCTCGGGGAATGATGAAATATGAGGGGAGAGGGAGAAAATATGAAGCTCTTTTTTCGACTTCATTATTTCGACGTGCAAGTGAAAACGGACAAGAAGTAAAAGGAGCAAAAATTTTTTCTTCTTCATGGAAAAGAAAGATTGGACAAAAAGAGTGTGTGGTGAAAAACTGGAGTAATAAAAAAGTCAGTATTTTTTCTTTAGAAAATCAAGAAAGAAGAGAAGATGAGCAAAACTTTGTTTCGTATTACAGATTTTTTTTCTAGCGTTGGCGCAAAATAATGAGGAATGAAAAAAATAATGCATTGTTGCCAGGTAAGGTAGAAAATATTACTGGAGGAATTGCTTAGAAGTTCTAGCCCATCCATGAGCATTAGGGGGAACTTGAGAGAGGGGGTGGGTGGACAAGGAGGAGAGGATCACTTAAGGGGGTGGTGAGGAGGAGAGAGGAAATGGCACAGACTCAATTGCGAAAGCATGTAGATTTTGGTTAGGCAGTCCCACTTGCATCCTTTAATTTAATCTTCATCCTTGCAAGCTGAAGAACAGTGAGGGATTTTTAACGGAGGAAAAGCCACGACAATTTGAAAGCTATCCATTCATTAAATAAAATGCTTCTTGGATGTCATCCTCCTATTTACTTCTTGTTACTCCACTTTTTCACGTCGAAAAAAAGTTTTTCACTTTTCTCTGTTCCGCTCCTCCACATCTTTGTCAGTTGTTGTTTCATCATCCTCGTCGTCGTCATTCTCTCCAGGAAAATTAAATTTTCGTGTTGGGAGGAAAGACAAGGAAGGAATATGAGTTAGGGAAGAGGAAACTAAACGAGAAAATTAAATATTCATGCACTCACTATGTAGTAAATGCAACCTTGCTTGTCATTATTATCACGGTATGGCAAGTAGGAGGAAGTGGAGGAAGGAGAGGAAGTTGTTTGAAAACCTTCGATGATAAAGAGAGCATAATATATCGTATCATTCGCCCCATGAAATGGCCTTTGTCTGACCCAACATACCTATTATGAGGAAACACATGCGCCACTGTGAAATTAGGCAAGAAGAGGTGGAAAGAGAGCTAAAGTTAATCACGTTACAACAATCAGATTAATTCGCAAAAGCAATTTGCTAAAATGTAGACGGAATATGTAATATATGCCCTATTTTCCCCATTTTCCTTTTGTAATTGTTCGCCGAGAAGAGCCTCGCTGCTCCTCACAAATTGCAATGAAGTTTTTGAGAGGTTTGGGCTTTGTCTTCTGAATTTATTTCATGAATCGCATCCCATTTTAAGTACTTCAGCTACTCTGCCGTAATATCTGCATGGAAAATATCGAGTCTACGCTTCTCGCATTTTCTATAGCAAGCCAACTCTCATATTATTTCTTGTCGGGTAAGAAAAGGCGTGTGGTGGTGGGCACAGGCTCTCGTTTCCTCTCTCTTTCTCTCTCTCTCACTCTTTCCTCCTCTCCTTCTTCTTCTTCCGTGCAAACTCTAATTATGAATAATGCCAAGTCAGCAGGCCAAGCAGGGTGAAAGGAGAAAGAGCAGGGGAGGGAAACCGCGACCACCATAAATGTCTCATTTCCGCTCGAATGGATTACGCCATGGAGCCATGAGAAAAAATATAGAATGGGAATCTGTACGTTCCTCCTCAAAAAAAAGAAGATGGACATTGTCAAAGATAGAGTCGTACGTAGTGGCATGCATACGCTTTACGCTATAATGCACACACACACATGCACCAGTATACCGTGAAAATGATTCGAAAGCCAAGTGTACCGCAGTCCAACACGTTCTCGGTTACTAATGGAAACACATACGAGCCAATCTCCAGAAATATTTTAAAAGGCATTGAAATGCGAGAGATGAGCAGAGCACACTACATATTATGTGGTTTGCACCAAGTCAAGGGGAAATTGAAGCGACATAGAAGCTTTACTGAAACTTCTAATTATATATATAGTATTTTTAAGGTCAGAAATCAATCACTGGAGGAAGGATAGTATGCCATTAAATTATTCGTGAAAAAGGGGAAGGATTGAAGGATTATTGTATAAAGTATAATCTATTTATAGAATATAATATTATAAAGAATGTAAATGAGTGCCTATGAGAATTTATGAAAAAAATATAAAAGCTGATATTGGCTCAGAGATCCCTAGGTAGATATTTTAGGTAGCGGTAGCGGTGGTAGTAGAGCACGTGCGGTATGCAAACCAAACACAATTTCTTCAGGAAAATGGACTGCGTGGCGTTGCGTGACTCAAAATCATAATAAGGTGAGACGGGAACAAATAAAAAAGTACCTGTTGACCCAATGTCTTTGTCACAGGGATCAACTTGAGTAGCTTTGTATAGCCGGTTACGAAAAACTGGATAAGTTGCAAACTGATATTGTTTTTATTAAGGATTATAGGATTAATAGTATAATTACAATTTGCAAACAAAAATGATGACGATGAGAGTACCTGTGATCACCATGTTACAAATTGTTATTATTCAAGTACATATTATATTTATGAGTCATTATGCATTAATTACCACTATTTATCACAAATGATGAAGTATTGATTAACAAATTAAATATTGTAATATGGATTGAGCTTGATTAATGAATAAGTGATTATTTAGGGCAATACGTATATAATTGAAGCTGCACTCTTATACACCAATCATATTATACTTAAACTATGTTAAAAGACATGAATGTGTATAGAAAAATTATATATGGGAATAAATTCATGATTATGCTTGAAAAGTAAAACACGCAAAGCAAAGATGATATGATAACCCTCGCAGCGCTTTTTATGGATATAGTGACATTATTTTATTTGATCTAAAAATTGAATTTAAGCTGGCAAAAAAATATGTGCAAAACCTGTTTTGTTGATGTTAATGATGGAATCCCTGAAGAATTTTAGTTTGCCCGTTTATCTTTTTATCCATTTCGCATTGAGTCCATCTTGCAATTCTTGTTGGCGTGCAGAACGTACATTTCATTTTATGGAAGTTTTTTTTAAGTTCGGGATCAGACTTGCCAATATATTTTCGATAGTGTACAACCTTTTCTGGTTGAATTTGCCATTTTCCATCCCCCTAAATGCTTGGCCGTGCGTGGCCGGAGAAAGTCTTTTTGAAGGTTCCTTATTCCCCAGCAAACACAATGAATACATATATTTTTGAGGTTTCGTTTTCGCTACAATACGTTTCCGCTTCATTGAACCAAAGAAAGGAGGAGGATTGAATGTAAAGGTATGTCGTGTTGGGAAATGTGCGTGACTTAACATTATTCCCATGTCATGATATTTTACGACCCTAAGAGTCACGAAAATAGCGTGTAGCTTCTGGCTTTAAATAAACACACAGACCGGAAATAAAAATAACAGGGCTTTATAATCATCGGGAAAATATTATAGCCTATAACTTCAAACAAGTAGATTTTGCATCATCAACAAATCTATTTTGTGAGCTCAATTCAATACAGGTTCACGCCTCAGATATATCTAAAGCAAATTAGATTAGCCTTTCGCCAGATGATTTGGAAAGAAATAGTTTGTGAGAGTTTGCAAACATAAACTTTTGGCAGAAGATCTTTTCGCGTTTGTTTGTTCCATTTTGGGGGAAAAAAATGTCTACAACTTTCGCATTTCTCTCACTGGTCTTACTACTCCTCTCGATATTATCGCGCGAGGTCTTTCCGTTGAAATATGCTGCTCCAGGCCAAACAAGCCTAACAACACACCGCCCTCCCGTCGAAGCGTCAGACAATTTACCCCAAATAACTTTACTAGATTCGTTAAGTGGATATGGAGAGCCGGGATATGCGGATGGATCGACACCGCTTCTTTTTCAAAACGAAACCGTTTACGTTGTTCCTTCCTCCAGGTAAGTTTATAAACAGGGTGAAATATTATAGTACCAATAGTAAATTACTCTTGCAATTTTTTTGCTTCTGTTATTACAATTATGTAACTGCCTATTTTTCATGTAAAATGATACTGAAAATTGCCAGTAAGTCAAATTAATCTATTTCTTCTTTGAGAACCGGATCCTTTCATAGATTTGTATAGTCTTCAGGGCAAATTATAGTGGCATGGTTTTCTGAATGAAGCAGGCAAATGATGCTGGTTTTTTGACTACCGGTATAAAAACTACCTGCGCCAAAAAGAATCAGAGGAAAATGAAAGTGTCACCTTACAGCCTTTTAACATTGAATCTTGTTCATATTGAATTCGCCGCGTAGTCTTTTGTCAATACATGCAAAAGGCGGTGTTCCTTTTTACCCCAGAAAAATCCAGTATAATTCGCCCTTTTGTAAATACAGACCATTTTGGTCAAGGAATCTTTTGTTTAGCTTATTGATGAAATCACAAAATTTTCCAATAAAACATGCACGGTCAAAACTAATTAACTAAGACCAAAAAATTACGAATTGAAGTTAAAAGTGAATTTAGTACCTTAGACAAAATCAATATCTTTCTAAGTCATAACAGTAAGTTCATAGTAGTCGCGGAACAAAAAACGCCAATAGAAAATCGGCAGCTCATGTGTAGACAACATAATTGAATTACCATCGTTTTCATATGGCTTTTATGAAATATATGCAAGCTTGTTAGTCAGTTTTAGAGAGTTAATTGCCCATTGCACATTGTATTTGTAACTTGCAATAGTTTGCAGGTTAATTTCATGCATTAAGTATTTTTTACCATTTTAGTAATTATTACGCACTCCACTTTGTGTAATGTGTAGCCAATCACGTAATTATTCTCTGCAATAACGAATCTAATGATATGTATTGTCTTAAACGGGATCTTTTTAGGAATTCGATGATTTTTCAATGTTCAGCCAGTTTTCCAGTCTTCTGGAATTTACTTCACTCCAACATTCATCCCAGTGTCTATAATGCTCTTCGGGTTCTCTCAATTCGCAAGTTCTCAACTCCTTTCGACCCTACCAGCTTCACCTACATCACCATTCTGACCATCAATGGGCCCAATGTGAGACTCACTGGAAACTATAGCTGTCAAAGTACCGCAAGAAATGAAGTTCAAAGCAGTATTTACGTTTATTGGGAATGTAAGCCAGATATGAATGGATAATAGGATATTTTTTTCCATTGAAAATCCTCATCTTCACTGTCGAAATCCTATTGTAGCTCAACACGGTTATGCCTTCCTTCATTCGAAAGAAAACATTACACTGACTATTACAGCTAATGATGACAATAATGGAGAGGCGTTGACTCTTCCATGTCAAGGTGAAATACCATTAATTAGTTTGCTTAAATTCATTATGTCAATATTTTACTTTATATTAATTAATTACACGTGTGCATCTTAAAATACTAAGAATTTACAGAAAAAATTATGCATCTAAAATTTAGTGACTGATCCAGACGCGAAGCCAAGATTGAAAAAGGAAAGTGTGGCTCACAAGGTAGGTGACGAAGAAAATGTTTTACACGTGCATGCATACAGAGTGTCTCTCCTTTCCTCGACTCAAGTGTTTCCAACCTTTCTCCCATTTCAAATGCTCACATTTCCGTAATTCCATATTCAAAGGAGCTTTACTAATTGCTCCATTTCGTCGTGGTGATCATTGCTTGATGCGAGTGAATGATGCTCGCTTAACTTCAATCTTTTTCGCCTTTGGGAAGACGATCTTTTACAAGGGAAAAGGCTTAATACAATCTTTTCTCGAGAGTGAAGATAAAACCGCAGATTCCAAACCTGAAATCTGAACAAAAAAATCTGGATCCGGATCAAACATGACTTTCATGTTTTCGCTTTTCGCGTCATATACTTATATGTAGTGCAGTGTAGTGGTAGTCCCAAGGAAAGAGCTATGTTTAATCAAAGCAAACCTCTAGGATTGCGGTTAAGAAGAGGCTTTCCCATAAAAGAGGATACCAGATCATATTTATTTTCTATTTGAAATGGGAAACCAAGCAGAATATATAATTTTTTTCCTGAGAGTAAACTAAAAGTTGAAGAAATTGATGGAAAATGATGTAGATCGAGAGGGAACTTATTGAAGAGGAGATGACGATGATGATGATGATAATATGAATGATATGTCAAGGGGAAGAAGAAGAAGTTGTTGTAGCAAGCTTTACTACTCTCGTGGTTGAGTATTGAGTACTACAATCTCTCGTTGTGTTGTAATGAAAGAGAAAGCCTTCCTAAAAAAAGTTTCCCATATTTAAAAAAAAAGTTGGAGATGTGGGAGAAAGTTTACATGAAAGGGAGAAATTGAATGTGAGTGAGCCCATCAACATCACTTGCGCAAAGAAAGAGTGAAAGGATTTGGAGAAGGTGCTTCGATTCGATGAGAGGAAAACTGTTTCGTTTTTAGATTCCATTCATCCCAGAAAAAAGTGAATGTAGATTGATTAATTCGTGTGGATATATTGTACACGTACTTCAGCAGAATATTTTTTTCTCCTTCTTGTTGAGCCTTCCTTAAGCATCCTCCTTACATCAATCCATGTATAGAGGTCTCGAGAAAAAAGATTGCGGGATGAAGGGGAAAGTTTCCTTTCTTCCTGTAAAAGTAATCCGGGCAGAATGGAAATGGGAGCGAGAGAAGGGAGAAAGCCTGGGTTTTTAGTTACTTATTGAGTCGAATTTTTTTTTGTTCCTTTTATGGTGCGTTGAAAATTGAATGATTTTTTTGTACATTTCTATATTTTTTCGGAGAATGAAGATATTTCAGGAAGCGAAACTGTACAGTACTCACCAAGCATTGGATTTCGGATTTCACTCCAGCGTTCAGAAAATCCCGTGGGCAATTACAGATGTGAGTTGGAAAATGGCGATTTCGTCTCAATTTGTGTCGTCCAGAAAAATGGTAAGAAATAGATAGGAATAATATGCATTTCTTGCCTTGCATAGTAAGCCTCCTCTCTCCTCCTTGCAAAATAAATAGCGATAGTGGAGGCGAGTATTGTTGTGCTCTTTCTCAATTTTTTTGCTGATGGGAAAAAGAAGCAAAAATCCTGCGAACGGATTTTTTCCACTGGAACGATATCAAGATAAAAAATGTAAATATTGTGCATTATGTATTTGCACCAAATGGAATAGGGAGGAATGACTATAAATAGATACAGTAATCCTGTACTTGTGTGGAGGAGCCAGAGGAGGGATAACTACATGCAAGATGCAAAGTTGTGCGAACGCCAACATTTTGTACTTAACTTGTATAGATGGGCACATGGGGAAAAGTGTAGAAATGAAAGGAAAGTGATTTCAGGTAAAAATGAAAGTAAAGTGATTTTATTCTTCTTTTGAGAATCTGAAACCTCCTCCAAGAATGGAAGTGCTGATACTCCTGAGAAAAGATACACATTTTCGTATGACGAAACCATAAAACAAGTAAAGTGCTGTTCCACCGGAGCTGGAAAGAAGCCCCCAAAACTTTATATGCTGTAACTTGACAATAATTTTAAAATCATGTTGAGATCTAGAAAAAATTCATATGATGAAGTTATTGGATTTCGAAATTCTTTTATCAATTATCCGAACGTAGTTGGTATGTATTTATTATCTTATATTGGTTTCATACAAATAATTTTGTAGCCTTTGCGAACATCCTTCTACTTGCGGACTCCGTGGACATCAGAGCACGGATTGGGTTCGATTCCCCCATCCTGCTACTGCTGGATAGGGAAGATATTTGTGGAGTCAGGGAAGACAAAGAGGAAGTTGTGCAGTGTTGAATCTCAAGAGCTATCATACAGGTAGGGTTACAGTGTTTTCGTTTATGAAAACTTTTATTTGAATGAAGATGAATTGAATTTATTTGAAAAACATGAATGAAGATGCCTTGATCCCTGGAGTATTTTTTAACCTGAACTGCCAAAATTATGTGTGATTTTTTTTCTTAAAGCCGGTGACCCAAGCTTTCAGATATCTAAGCGAACTGCGTTTTCTTTTGTTTTCCAGTGATTAGATGTAAACAGTAACAGTTTGTTGTTGTTTAGTTTATTTTCAAAAACGAAATATTTTTTTAGGAATAATTCGATGCGTTGGAAATGGTTTCAACGTTTTCCGAGAATTCATTGTCCCATTGCGAGACCAAAGTGAGGAATGGATTCACGGGGGCAGTGGAAATTCTAACACCACCACCACAGTTTGTAATTGCCTACTCAAAATTTCTATTTAACAATTATGCCGCATCGCGTAAAAACATGACATCTTTATTATTTGTCCTCGTGCAATATTATCCTTTTTGCTATTTTTTATATTTAAATTTTTATGGGGATTCTTCGTCTTACAAAGTAGAGTAGGACTTTTACTGCTGGAGCAAGTGGTAATAAAAACCACGAAAAACTTTTAGTAATGGTAGCGAATAATAGATAAGAGAAAAAAAATTTGTAGGATGTTATATTATTTATTTCGGCTTAGGACTAAGAAACAGGAAAGTTTTCCTATTACACAGTTTTGGAAAGTGGGGGGATTTTTGATGGCACGTGTTCGTAAATAAGTTGGACGTTTATTGGTATCTCGCATGGAAAAAGCATCATAGGATCGCTAGTCTTCAGGGAATCGCACAGAACGAAAATGAATTTTTGAATGATACACTCGCGTTTTTATCGTTATAGTTGGTCTTTTAATGGGAAACGACAAAGGAAGTAATTTTTTCCATGGTACCTATTTTGTCAGAGAGTTAGATGATCATGTGCAACACTCTCGATTTCAGGAAGCTGAAAAGAAAACAGTAGCGAATGCATACCTATACACCCTCTGCTTTTCCTCATTTTTTACTTTCACTTTCCTCATTTAATCTAACATACTTTTTGGGGGAAAGTTTTAAATTATATTGCCGCAAGCCTTTGTTAAGAGAAATGTAGTTTTGTAACGATATATGTAGTAATAGAAAAATTGTTTTGTTAGATTTAAGCTGGAATGAAATTGACCCTCAGACGATGATCAGATTGGATAATCGAAATAAACAAAATGTCTACTGGGATCAGTTCGGAAGACCAGTTAAGTCCTCTCCGGACCCCACAATCTATAGCGGCGAATACGTAGACTTGGCGTGTGAAACGTCCAGGTATTATTTTGCTGCGGGGTCCTACTGGCTAATTAGATGGACAAATAGTACAATCAGCCCTGCATCTCGTAAGAAGACGAACTAAATAATTTTCCGGGATGAACATAACATAGAAATATGCATAAATATATATACATATATTAGTCTCCTCATGCTTTCTCTTTCAGAGAATGACTATAGCTACGATATAAGGAATGAGAGAATGAATGACTATTACTATGGACTTGGAAACCAACGCCACCATTCAAATGAGATTTCATTTGTGGCCACGAGAGGAATGGAATCCGTCATTTGCATGGTTCCGGTTTGGAATAGCTCTCTTTGGGTTTCCAAAATACTTTATCTCTACGTAAATGGTACGAACTCAGTTGGCTTCATATAATCCAATGCAATGCAATGTGTCGGCCTTTTTTGGTGGCCGGAGTTAATTTAGAAAATGTGGAGAGGGAAACGGAGAAAGTCTATTTATAACGCATAAACATTACATGTCTTCTTTCTCTCATGTATGTGCGGCCTAATGATATTTGATGGGGAGGAAACAGAGACCATGTCGCCACAATTAGTCGACAACGAGATCGTACAGTACACCTGGTTTACCAATGAAACGAATAAGGAGCTGAGCTGTACCGCGTTAGGTGTTCCTGCTGCCACATTCACATGGTCAAAAGACAACATAGTACGTTGCCTAATACATTCCATTCAATTTTCTCTAGAGCTACCTAAAGCGAGCGAAAAGCAATCTTCGAGGAGAGGAGAAAAAAATATTATTGAATTGTAAAGGCGGAATGGATGAGCATTTGGCGCTGAGGAAAAAACACTAAGAATTGAATTGCTTTTTTGTGAAAGCCAATTCATTCATTCATTTATTATCTTCCTCACAGACTATCCTTACATCTTCACACAACTACGACATGTTCCACTCAAACGACTCCAAAAGGGATGATACAACTACGACCACGAGCTCGCCGCCATCAGGCACTACTACTACTCCTGACGAGCCAGATGTTGATGGTGACATTGATGATCAGCCGAAGCAGAATAATGGCAATTATAGTGAGGCTCGAAATGAAACTGGATTGAGAACTTCCAGTACTCTACGCATAGGAAGAGTGTCCTACAGTTCTGCTGGCATTTACCGCTGCGAAGCAAGCAACTTTGGTGGAAGTTCCTCGAAGGAATTTCATGTGACTGTGCTGGGTCTGTAATATAGATATTAGTAATAAGATGTCCACTGGAAGTGGAGCACCATCAATACATATATTTTTTTTTGTAGAATGATTGGATTT
>JAHZNI010003214.1:0-13257 GCA_027744415.1 Seira ritae | reverse complement strand
GCTTATTAAAGATAATTTAATTATTGCTTTGTGACTTTATTTCCATTTCTAATTCCAATATCCGCCTTCTTCCTCCAGGAAACCTCTTTTGCATTTTTTTCCATTTCCCTTCCAATTTACATTTTCTCTTGCTCTCTCTCTTTCGCAATATCCTCTTTTCTCAATTTCTTTTCTTCTTCGTCTCAAGTTTCTTTCTTCTGAATGTATTTTTATCTGACGAGTTATTTCTGGTTAATCGAAATGTACAGATGGATTCAGACACGAGCTGATTTTCACTCCTACTCAACTGGAGTTGCTTGGAAGGCTTTCGGGATGTATTTCGCACAGAAAACCGAAAACGAATTGTACTGAGGAGAGATGCTTCCACTCGAAATATAGGTAAAGACACTGTTGTTTTTATACTATTTCGAAATCCAATATTCTTATTATGATTCAGGTTTCATCATTTCATGCAGACGTGAAAGATCTTTTTATATTCAAATGGAATGGTAACCTTACTTTGTTGGCTATTTATTTTATTCGTATTTTTATTTACGACTTGGAAACGACCACAAATATTTAAATTTTAACCAAGTCTTCTTAAATAATATTGATCTTTCTTTAATGTCTCATCATGAAATGCAAACTTTGAAATGGGCAATATAGTAGAATGTACCATAGCAACAATTTCAGTCAAGTCGATGGTAATTCCAATGAAATTAATTTGTAATTTACTTAAGGATAAATCCCAATTTGGCTCCAGATTTTGCGACAAGTTTTATGCTGGGAAACGGACTCTGGAGCCCGGGAGAACAAATAAAAGTTCCTATCCATATCATACTGATACGTTTGGGCATAATTATTTCTCGTTGTCATCGTGAATATGAATAGCGACATTTTTTGAAAACGAGAATACATTTTAGCGATATATCTTAGAACAAAATTAAGTATTTTGCATTATGAAAATCATATTTCCTTTCTTAGGTCTATTGACGGTACTTGCAATAATATGGAACACACGATGTGGGGAGCATCATATACAACTTTCCAAAGACTGATCCGAGCCGAATACGAAAATGGATTTAATTTGCCTAAAGGTAAACTAAAACTCGTATATTCATTTTCTCTCATTTCTTTTAAACTCTATAATATAAATGGCTAAAAGTCACCATAGAAACTCACAAGTATACTTTTAGCAAAATCATTAATTCTCATTCAGAATAATTGCATTATATTTACCTTATCATTTCCGTCCAGCAGGCTAGCAGGGCTCATTTATTCTTATTCTAACAAATAGAGCTCCTCTAACTTTCTTCTTTAATGCATATTCCCGCTTCACTGATCCTCATAATTAGCATAATAATATAAAGTGTAAGCTTTTTAAATACATTCGTGCTGAATGGCTACTTCATGTCTTTTGCATCATTTCAGCAAATGTTTTACAACCGGTCTAAAAAGCACACTACATTCGTTTTTGCTCATTTTTGTCCCTCATTATTATAATCTCCTTTTCTGTATTTTATTTTCCGAATTAAAGGCTGGGACGCTCAGAGGCTATACAATGGCCTTCCTCTTCCAACCGCTCGAGTGATCACGAACAAAATCATTACGACGGAGAACATCTCCCCAGACGAAACATACACTCATATGCTCATGCAATGGGGACAGTTTCTAGGTAAGTAAGTCGCATAAAAATTTTTGTATAATAAAAACAGTAAAATAGCTACGCACATACACGACGATGACACAAGTGCGCACTACTACTCCAACAGCCCCTTCTTGTTCCCATTATATTTCCAAAAAAAGGAAATGACATTTTGGATAATATGAAGGAGCAGTAAAGCAGGAGCACTTTTATTGTGGCCCGTAGTACTCCAAAGGCATGTCCTCAAAATGAAATGCTAATTTTACCACTGTTCCTCCGCTGCTATGCCACTTTTGCAGAAGGCTGCTTTTTTGCATTATAAAAACCGACGTGTACATTTTCCATGAAGTGCATGATCCCATATCATACCGCCGCCGCGTGCACTATCATGTCATTAACCAAATTGCGAAAGGACACCAGCCATGATATAGTTCTTTTAAAGTCTTCTCCTACCTACGTAAATTATCTGAGTAGTTTCCTCGGTAAATACCATCACCATTATTACCATAGGATCTTCCTCCTTCTTAACAAGTCATTTTATTATTTCCCCACTAAAGACCTTCTGCCTTCTCCTTTTTCCCTTGGTATTTGTTCTAAAAAAGGGGAAAGGGGAGGATGGAAATGGTAGAAAGGATCTCTGATGTATTATCTTGTAAGATATGGCTAGTCACGTAGTATTCTCCTTTTTTGAAAAACATCATCGTTTTCTCTGGACTGACACGAATAAAGTAGGTAGGTAAGTAGTAAGTAGTTGTAATAGGGCTTCCTCTACAGACCAGTAGTGACATAGCAATGGCGCGTATATACTTAGCTGATGGCATGGTTACTAGACCCCTTTCAAAATTAGCGTTGTTTTGTGGAGAAATTTGATGCCCGTGTGGGTCTGGATGCATCATTTTCAACTTTTCTCTCCGCTGATGGAAACCTATTTGCGAAGTGAAATACGATGAAATGAATGCTTTCCCTAGGAGGATGAGCGAAGCGAACAGCTTTTCTGAAGTGTATCGTGGAAAAAAATAAAAGCGAAAAAAAGAGAAGAGACTTATCTAAAGTGAAAATGTCTATCAATGCATTTCAGACCATGACTTGGACCATGCTCTACCTTCTCTCAGTGTGGAGTCCTTCGGTCAAAGAATTAGCTGCAGAAGGTAAGCAAAAAATGAGCAGAGTTTTTTGAGTGTTGCAACAACTGTACACTGTACACAGTCCTTTTTGTCTCTTTTTGGGAAAAAAATTTATTTTGAGAGAAAAAAGGAGAAAGGAATACTTTGGATGGATGGATCGCTAGATGAATGAATTAAAAACTTAATTATTGGACCTTGATGAAAGCCTTTTAACGTATTTTCCTCTTCAATAACTATAGCAATGCTAGAGTGACTAGGTATCGAAAAAATGTTGCAGAGAAAGCGTGTATGTATGTAGTGAGGAGGCAGGTCCGATTGTGTTGGAGAAAATTGCTAATGGAAGCTGACTTGCTGACATTAATTAATTGTATGGATGGATCTCTCTAGGGATTACATGGATGATAAAACACCTCCGATATATATATTTTTGTCTTTCCAGTTGCGTTGAATGAACTCGATGATGATGATGGTGATGGTGTGCTCAATATATGCAAATTGGAAAGCAATTATAATTCCTGTGATTCTTTCTGTAGAACTTGTGAGAACGTGGCTCCCTGCTTTCCCATGCAGGCTCCAGCAGATGACGATAGGATTCGAACGAGGCGGTGTATGGAACTCACTCGGAGTGCTGCTGTCTGTGGATCGGGGGTGACTTCTATATTGTTTAACGACATGCAGCAGAGGGAACAAATTAATCAGCTCACGTCGTTCATTGATGGGTCTCAGGTGAGTTGAGTGGGAGGAAAGAAAGGAAAATTATTAGTTTTTTCCTCGGGAATGGAGGCGAGGACAGGCTTTATTTTTTTTCGGGAAATGTTTACTCTTTGTTCATTCAAGTGGAAATTTTAATTTTTGATGAATGCCTATACACATTTCTCGTCTTTATGAGGAAAAAATAAATAGTGAGGGGAAAAGATGCTCGCTCCTCGCCCATGATGATGATCATGACGGCAAATATTGTACGCGTACGGCTGCTGCAGGCTCGCACAGAATCGAATGCTTCATGTAAAATGTTAATGATGCGGGAAGTTATGGGTGGCAGTTGGAAACGGAGACATGACACGATTGAGAAAAGCTCATAAATATTATTGGCACTGCGTTTGTTTCATCTGTTCCAAGACATCTTTTGATTTCCTCTTCTGTAGGTTTATGGCTCATCCGAGGAAGAGCTCATAACACTGAGGAACACCACCAGTCCCGCGTTCCTCCGGAACGGCATTTACATCCTTCCTGATAAGGCTCTCATGCCATTTGCGACCGATGAGCACTTTGTTGATTGCCGGCGCAACTTCCGCGAGTCAGATGTTGGAATGAGGTAAAAAACTAGCATAAATTTTCCCTTTTTTATGGAAATTTTGGTTGGGTTGGTTGACGTTGTGATATTGTCGAATAGCGAAAAAAGACATCTTTCTTGACTGATAAATTCCATCTGTTTCTCCTTCTCCAGATTCGGACATACTCTTATCAACCCAACATTGAAGAGGCTGGATGCCAGCTTCCAAACTATCCGTGAAGGAGATGTGCCTCTAAGAAGTGCTTTCTTTGCTCCATGGAGACTAGTTGAGGAAGGCGGTATAGATCCGCTAATGAGAGGACTATTCTTCACTCCTGCCAAACTGAAAACTCCCGATCAGATTTTGAATAGTCATTTGACGAACGAGCTATTTACTCATGCACACTTGGTTGCCTTGGACCTAGCTTCAATGAATATTCAACGCGGGAGGGACCATGGCTTACCATCCTACAATGAGTATCGTGTTCTATGCAATCTCACTCGAGCCAGGTCTTTTGATGATCTCAAGGTAAAAGTTCTTCAGACTTTGGGAATGGCGAAAGCACATGTGGTCTGCTGAAATGACTCTCATCTTGCCCTGCTTTATTCTATATCCTGTGCACAATAACAATAGACTCATTCCACACTTGAAAAAGCCACATCCATCCTCAAAGCTTGCTAACCTAAAGCTTTAAGCAGCGTTCTGGAAGGAATGCAATTTTCTGACTATTATTTTTTAGTAAAAAGTCATTTATTCATTTTAATGAATACAGCTTTGGAGATAATTTCTGTCAGTTTTCTGGTTTAGACTTTCCAGCAATCGCTAATTTTTTTTAGATCCATCCAGCTCGAAATAAATCATGGCTAGAAGTGACTTCCTATTCAAATAATGCATACATATTATGTAGGTACATCTTTGTAATTTGCTTTCGCCTTTTCACAATCACTTTCTCCAAAAAAATCTGTTTATCCAGCAAAATGAACCCCTTAACTACTTGTCTGTCGGCAGAGTTCCTTCTCAAGGCTGAAGTGAAATGGGAAAAGTGAAATTTATGCGATCCTTTGTTTTCTGTGCCTAATCTGCATTTTATTTTAATTTTGGATGCTCTTTGCCATTTTCACGGGCTGAACTGGACATGATAGATACTTTACATGTGCGAGCAAGGACTAACCAGCTCGTTGGCACTTTAACGAAATGAGAAAACGTTTCCAAATGTTCGCTCTTGTGGTTTTTTCTCCTCAGACTGAAATTCCTGATCAGACTTTACGGCGAAAACTTGCTGAGGTGTATGGTCATGTGGATAACATAGATTTATGGGTGGGTGGTGTGGCAGAGCAACCTTTAACGCAGGATTCCAGAGTCGGACCTACCTTCCGTTGCATACTAATTGACCAATTCAGGAGACTCCGAGATGGAGACAGGTATGTATGTACTTGCTAACTTTTGCTTTATTAAAATGTGTTGCCCTGTCCATGCAGAAGTGCTAAGTCTGGAATTTAGATTAATGCTTTCACCAACAGCAGCAACTCAGCTACTTAGCGTAATTTTCTCATTCCGGTCATGGAATGGATAAGGCAAAGTATATATACTCTCGCCGGTTGAGTTGCATTACAAAAAGGTCATGTATATTTCTATCATCTTTCTTTTATAACAGGTTCTACTATGAAAACCCTTCTGTATTCACCCCCGCGCAGTTAACAGAGATAAAGAAGAGTACTCTTGCACGAGTGCTCTGCGACAATGGGGACGCACTGACCCACGTCAAGCGAAACGTTTTCCTGATGGACTCCGCCCTCGTGAATTGCCGACTGATCCCCCAACTCCAGCTAAGCTTTTGGAGCGATGGGAGCTGTTGTGGTGGGGCTTCCTTGCATAATGGCGTTGGCTCGTGTTCAGTGGGCTCGGCCGCCTCCTCAGCGCTCGCTAACACATTCTACAATCTTGAAAGCAACGCGGTCGAGGAGAGCAATGATGTGAGACGGAAACGAGATCTACTCGAAACTGGATTTAGAGTTGGGCTGGAGGAAAGTTTTGTGTTCACTGAGAAGCTGAAAAGTGTGGAGGAGGCTTTGGCTGATGTGCGGTCAAGTCTGAAAGACCTCAAGAAGAAAATTACGTACTTGCAGAAACTATCGGAGGATGAGAACGCTAAACCGTGAAAATAATAATAAACGAACTAGGAGCGCATTATAATGAACGTTAGTGTAATGGGTATTGCCTTCATGGGAAAAAGTTTGGGGAGCTCACTTGCGAATATTTTCTTTTCTTATGGACCATGCTACTACTTAGGAGCGCGTTTAACGGTTTTTTAAAGATGTTCTCCCGCCGCCATAGTCATAGTGATGCTATTTATCTACTTTATAATCGATAATTTTTCATCCACTCTAGAGAAAACTTTTTTTCTACATTTCTCAAATGATTATAAGATAATTGCCTCCTCTTCAAAGAGAAAATCCACTCCTCTGTAAAAAGCAAAGGTCATCCTTGTCTCCTTTTCACAAAAAAAAATTTTAAATTAAGTTGGATTTTGAAGTGGATTCTACCATTCTTTTGTACCTTTAATTTAAAAAGTTTCTCCATTTTTCAAAGATATGAGTTGATTCCTGTCTGAATTCGGAATTGAAAACAAAGTTTATTATGCAATTTGTGAGACCTTGGTCTCTCTCTGCTCTACATACGCCTTTCTCCTCCCCAGACTGGGAATGTGTAAATGTTAAACATTGTGTAAATAATGTAAAATGCATTTTTAATGTTCTTCGGTTGTTAATCGTACTGCCACATTCAGAAGTTAAAAAAAACTTGTACTGCCATGTAATTTATGCTGTAGCTTTAAGGACACCTCTCACACAAATCATTTGCCTACAAATAAAGTTTTTAACAAGCTTTTTAAAAAATGGAGTACCCAGAAGCCCTGCACGTTATTCAACCTCAACCTACTTGAAAGCACTTTACGCTCATCTTTTTTTCCTCTCTTTCTCTTTCATACTTTTTTAATTGCATCAAAATTGAAAGAGAAGCCATTTGTCTAATGGCTCGCAAATTACACTTTGTTAAACCAATTTTCTGTTTGTGGAACTTCTCGTTAAACATGATATGGGAAAACACACAGCATGTTTTAGTAAGCATAAATATACATACAACGGCCAGGCCAGCTCTAGACAAACTTTGAATCGAAGTCAAACTTGTCGGTGGGAACAAACTTTCCCCCATATTACATTTCCCAGGCTAGTTTGGTTTGGCAAACTCTGACCTTCCAAGTTTATAGCTATGCGGGTGGAAAAAAAAGAAGGAGGATGAAATAACAGTATATTCCCATACTTGGAATCCCATTACTTCACTTATGCAGTGTGGCAAATGAGCAAACAGGAAAGTTTCATTTTCCACTGCAAAAACTGTTAGTGCACAGCAGCAGCGCAACGGTTCCTCTGATGTCCTTAGAACAAAAACAGACCCAACTTGATGGTGTTGATGTTGTTGCTTTTGCATACATTCCCTGGAGAATGCTGCCTGGGGAAACACGAACAAGAACACTTCTTACTTTAGCAAAGCATTTAAATGAAATCCGCTCAGCATTGCACGTTTCACGGGTCACTCTCTCTTCTATAGCGGTGCAGCCATAGAAACGGAGGAAAAATAAACAAAACTTTTGGGGAAAGCGGAATTTAGCGTGAGCTGAGAAATTGGAAAGGGAGAGCCTAATATTCGAAGGTATTGATGAAGCGTAGAAATTGTGTGCAGACACGTTTTACCTTTCAGGAATATGTAGGGGAAAGTCTGCAAATGTCCCACTTGGGAGCTTAGGAAAAAAGAACTTGAAAGCATAAGTACATGCGGGAGTAAGTAGAAAGGTGAGTGTAGTTATTTTTTGTTATATCAAAATGATATGATGATGACAGCAACCTCATACGTGCTTGTGTTTTGAGGAATATAGATAAATCGACAGTGAAATGATAAGACGTGTGTTAAAAGGACTTTGAAATGATTTTCACAAGCAAAATAATAGTTTTGAAGGCTTTAGAATAAATATTGATGGAATAAAACGTTAACTTGAGTGAGTGAGTCGTGTTATATATTTTTCATCTGCTGCTGCTGGAGTTGTTTTCAGGAAAATTAAATTGAGAGGGCATTACTTTAGTTTAGCATGGGAGACTAAAGTGCATCCTTTTGTGATTCCATTTGATGATAAGTAGTTTTCTCACATTAAGCCAGTCCCCAAGCTGAGCTCTTGTGACGTGACACACACACTTCACCACATAAAGAAAATGAATGAAGCATCATCTTCAACATCATCCGGGGCAAATAATCCTCCAGACTCTGAGGGCTCACCATTGCCCTCATCAAATACTGCATTCCTGAAGAAAAAGAAGGACGAGGCTGATGGCGGCGGCGGCGAGGAGGACAGTGGCATTGGTTTCCTCGCAGCAGCAGCGCATTCTCATGTACTCAAATCCTCTGCACTATTTGGCTCTGAGGAGCTAAACAAACATCTCCAGGACAGGATAGCTGTCCTTCAAATCACTACATGGAATATGGGCTCTCTTCCGCTTCCCGATGAACCACAACTCCGCAAAATATTTTTCCCTTGCCAGAATCTCTACCAGAATCCCATGTCATCGTCATCGTCTTCGGGAAATTGTGGTGGTATGGAACATGAAGTTCAAAGTGTTGATGTGCACGTTGTAGCGATTCAGGAATGTTGGCCTGACACTGAGGCACTGGAGCTTCAGATGCAAATGTGTTTGTGTCCTCAATACGCCCTCTTCCATTCCGTGTCGTTTGGAACCCTACATCTGAGTATATTCATGAGGCGAGATTTACTCTGGTTCACCACAGGTGGGCTATTTTCCTCTCTAGAATTATGTATACCATATAGCTATTCACTTCATTTGCATAATCGGAAAAATAATAATGTTTTTGAACGGGGGAGTGGAACGGAGTCCCGCATAAATTTGTACACAAGTTCTTTTTACAGCACTCCTGACAATCAAGAATATTCCACATTATTCCCTTTTGCATTATTTTCTCGTTTTCTCAGAATGCTCGGAAATCTCGCAGACACTTCGCTCGGGTCGTTTATTCAAGACAAAGGGCTTCATTGCCGTGGCGTTTGGTTTGTTCGGCTCGCGCTTTCTCTTCATCAACGCCCATCTCTCTGCCGGGGACGACCTTGAAAGGGAAAGCCAAAGGGCGGAGGAACTCAAACGAGTGATTGCAATCAGCAAAGGAACAAAAGGCTCCAATAATAGCAGCAGCAGCAGTAGCAATCGAAAGTCCGCCTCATCACAATCATCATCAGCAGCAGCATCAAAATATGATGGAATCTTCCTCTGCGGCGACCTCAACTTTCGCATTTCTCGGCTGAAGCGAGAGAAGATTTTTGATGAGCTCAAAAATGACAATCTCGAGGCTTTGCTCAGGGAAGACCAGCTGAGGAAACTGCTGACAAAATCTGAATTGACCAAATCTTCCTCACTTAATGGATTCCAAGAGGCTGCAACAATCACATTCAGGTGAAATGCTGAATCCCTATTTTATTATGAAGGAGATAATAAAAAAGTGAACAGAATAAAGGAATTCTAAGGGAAAGTTGTAGGTGGTGGCAGGGCCTATGACAAAAAAATCTAATCTTCCCTTTCTCTTCCGATTTTCTTTTCGTCCCAATTGTGTTTCTAGTATTTGAAGAAAAAATTGAGTTTCTCATTCTCTCTGCCTTTTTAAACTAAATCTTTATATTTGAGAGGGAAAAACTGCCGAACAATGAATTTCTCAATTCTTCTATTTTCTCATTCAAAGGGAACTTAAAACCGATTTTTTAACTTTTTTTCTTTATCATCCTTTCCTTTTCTATAGACCAACTTACAAGTACGACTTAGGCACAGACAATTTTGACTCATCTTCAAAGAAAAGGTCACCAGCTTACACAGATCGAATTATTTTCAACTGTAAGAATCTCCCCACAACCAACGAGCCCCTAGTCACTTGCATGAGCTACGAAAGTGTGAAAGATTTGAAGACTTCAGACCATCGACCCGTTTATGCCGTCTTCAATGTGAATGTAAAGCCGGGATTTGATACGTAAGTTTATAACTTGATCCTTCCATTCATTTACGATCGCCTTTATTGCATAACCATGTATAATATATAGGTATTATCCTCCTCTCCTACTCCTGGTGCGATGCCTTTTTTCTCGCTCTTCTTCTTATATATTTATACGATATCATTTCATTGTCGTCTCTTCTTTCCTCCTCTTCTTGAAAAAATTGACAAGGAAATTGTGAGTGAGATGAGAAGAAATTTTCGGGAGGAGAATGATCCTATTTTTTGCTGTGAAGTGGAAGTGAAGTATAAAACACTCTTGAAGTTTTCCTTTTTTCCCTTGCTTTCGCTCCTTTTCATGTTTTCCTCATAAAGATGAAATCTCATTTTTTGCATCATGAAACCATAAATCAACGTCTTGTCTCTCTCTCTGCTACTTCCTCTATACGTAGTATGTGTGTGATTTTTTTTCCTATAGGCTTCCACTGACTGGAGCGCAGTTCAAACGCGAGGTATTCGTGAAAGCAGTGCAGCAACGGGCCAAGTTCCTTCTCGATCGACGGAAGAAAATTGCCTCATCTGCCTGTGTAGTTATGTAACTTTTCAGCGGAGAGAAGAGACTATTTTCGTGCTAATATAGTGGAGCTATAAGTATCCATCCATACAGTAATAAATTGCAATAATGCGTGTTCTCTGAGTGAGTACATCTCTTATAGTCCATTGAATAAAATCACACTGACAATGAAGTGACATCGAGGAAAAATTCCCGAGAGATTCCTCATTCGCAGGATTGACGAGGAGAAAAAGCATTTTGATTGGCAATAATTTATTTAAGTCACACTCACTTCACGTCATCCTTCTCTTCAGTTCATATGTATGTACATATATATGCCAAAAAGGTAGGGAAATGAAATGATGGAAAAATGTCTCCATTGAGGAGGAAATTCAGTTTGTTCCAGTTTCCCTGACGGACTGACTGACTGATGACTATTGGTATTTTTATTACAATTCTCGAAAACATTTTCAATCTGGTAAAATTCAATTATGCAAATAGGCATGATAAGGCGAGGAAGAGAATCAGGTCAAAGTTATGGCTTGTTCTTAGGCATCTTACGTAAAATATAGAGCGTTGACACAACAGTAGACTGTCGCACCGCAGCAACTTTCCCCGAGAGATGAGGATCCAATACCTCGTGCCGACCTTTAAACTTTTCAAAAAAAAAGTACTTTATTGGGATTCACAGCATCCAAAGACATTTTTCCCCAGCGTCCCCAAGCGTGCTGATTGACCGCATCCCTGTCTCCACAGCTTTCCCAATGTACCCATCCACCATGTCAATTTGCGCCGGAGGATGATCACACCAGAAAGGAGTCCAGTCCAGTCCAGTCTTGACCATATCGACTATAGTCTATATTCTATCCTACTGGATCAAAAATACTATTTTTTCCATGGGAGGACGAAGCAGAAAATTAACTGAGTAAACTGACGTGACAATGAGACCCCCTCACACTTCCCTCTTGGGTGACATTGATAGACGTCACACTTCATTAGGCTTGCCATTAATCAAGAATTCAATGAAATTTCCTCTTTGCCTTTTACTCTCTATCCATCCCATCCTCTCCACCAAATTCGTTTTGTCCGCGTCCTCGTCGTCGTCGTCTTCTTCTTCTTCATTAGCCAACCAACTTTTCCAAACTTGCTCTACGTCTACTAAGGTTGGGAAAAGTTCTTATATTTTTTGTGTGAAAATGAAATGTTGACAAAACCACACAGGGGATAAAAGCTGTCTTCTTGAGACTTAAAACAACGTCATAATAATCTTAAGGACTATAAGTAACTAATCATGCTATGCTACATAGTAATATCCTTCGCGCCATTGTCATTCCATCTTGATTCCATAAAAGATTGAAAAATAACTCGTGAACCCATAAACCAATTTCGGTTTCCAGTCTCGGTCCCATAATTTTCATTGCGACTGACTCTGGGTAGATGAATCAGAAAATTGAACTTCTTTTTAGTAAGGAAGCCAAGTTGATTGCAAAAAATGGAGTAGTATGTAGTATAGCTTCTTTCTCTAAGCTTGGGTGACTTTCTTACAGGACTCAACTCGACTGGAGTCAATTGAAGAAGATGTTTTGGGCACGATGAAATTGTCCCATTTTTCTCCAAACTTACTGTACCGTGACTTGACTCCAACAAGTGCATAGAAAAAAATAATGGTTCTGGTTCAGATGATCTTGAGATTGCCTCTCTTTTGTTCCATCCCATTCTTCCTCTTCATTCCGGATCTTAGTAAGATCCTATTCAGAGCATATAATGCTTATATACCTGAAACCTGAAATGAAAGTGAGCAGTAAACTGTGAATGTAGTTATTTAAGCATGTATGAATGAACCTCAATGGAATTTTTTGAATCCATTTTTTTTCTTTCACTCAGAGAGATCCTAGTTATAGCCAAGGCTAACTAGTAACTGCTTTGTGTCTAAAACGTGAGTCTTCTGGGAAATCAATAAGAACACAAGGTTGGGACTTGTGCTAGCCAGCCACGGTCTCCCAAAGCTCCAGTACAACTTAAATACCTAGTAGTGCAGTTTGAGTTGATGGTTGGTTGGCTAGTGTGCTTTCCAAGCTTTATGAGCACGGACAAAATAAAAGCTTTTCTTGAAAGGGCTACAAAGAACCTGTAAATTCTAATAAATGCATACGGATTTTAATTATTTCATTGACTAGACATAATTCTTGTTGTAAATAAAAAGCGTCTTTGATCTTGAATCCAACGAACGTTGAAAGATTAACATCTACGCTGTAAGGTGCACATATGCGCTGCTATTTAGATCAAGGTCTCCACTCGGAAAGGATTTAAGTTTGGAATAGTTTATTCCCGTCATCATTCATTTTATAGTTTATTTTGATCAGGTTGAAGTAGATGTTTTTGTTCGGATAAGGGACAAATCACATTAGCAAGATTGGCATGTTATTCCACAAATAAATAATATGTGTGTGCCATTTACCATTTATTACTACAGTTCCAATTCCAGCAACCAAACCTTTTAGTGGAAAAGCTTTTTTAGGGCATAATACCAAAAACTTTCACTAAAATTGTCCATAATATTTTTAACGTCATAAATTTTATTAGCACCATTTCCATCTATTTCCCCCAAAACGTTATTACATTATCATGTCGATCATTGGGTAATTT
>JAHZNI010003213.1:0-11649 GCA_027744415.1 Seira ritae | reverse complement strand
CTTCCATTACTATTACTTATTGAGGAGATGGCTGTAAAAGAAAATTTTTATCACCTTTACCAAATTATCTTGGGTATTGATCGGGCCAAGTCATTCTCTAAAAATTACTTTTTCCAATGGGCCACTCTTCTAGACAATGCATACCTTAGAAAGCAGAGCATGTATTCTTCTCTTTTTGCTATTGCTACTGTTCTTATGTTACATTTTACATTACATTACGAACACGACAATGGACAGGGACAGACGAGCCCACTCAATCTGGTTAATGGTAAAAAAAGTTAATCATCTCAAAGATAACGTAGGTATCTATGGATTCTTCGAAGAAAATGCAAGTTGATCACGACTACGAACGACTTGCTCGTTCTTCCGCTGCTGCTGCTGCAACACACACTACACACTCTTAAAAAATTTTTTCTTAGCAATTTTCACTCAAGACAAAAAAGTCTCTCTCAAACAATGAATGGTCATTTTCGAGAGAGAGAAAAAAATCAATCAGAATCGAAAACTGATAAAACTCGATCATTATGTATCCTTTGATTAGGTACATATTATACTGCATTAACTTTTTTTCTATGTCAAAAATTTGATTGACACAGATTCAAATAAAGTGGCATTTACATATTCAATTTCTCTCTTGCCTGCTTACCCTTTCTTTTTTTATTGCAATATTTTTTTTATCCTACAATCCTACTACAAAAATACTATATTGTAGTGCAATGCTTCGAGGTTTTTCTTTTTATGAGTATAACCAATCATAAGATTAGAAGAGGAAAAGAAAACACAAAAAATATTCATGTAAATAATATCGATCGATAAAGGAAAATATGTGTGATGTGATGATGGCATGACTATTTTCACGACTGAAAAACAATTGATTCGTGCTTCATTTTTATATCATATCTAAATCATTTTACCCACATAAATTATTAAGGCAAAGTGAGCATAAATCCCTTGCATCTCCTCAATTAAGGAAGAGAAAATGTAGATTAGTGTTTGACAACTTATCATCATAAAAGAACAAAAAGCGTTCTAGATGGTTAAGGAGGTAGGGCCGTCATGTCATAGTCATAGTCATAGTCCCACCCATTCTCTCAGACAGATGAACAAAACCCGAAAAAGATTGGGAAATTATCGCAATCAAATTCAAAACTTTTCAATAATATTGCAAATACCTATTTGTGGTCGCAATTAAAAAAATAAGTATGGAATGCAATGATGACGAAAGTCGACGGAGGAGAAGGACAGGAATAAATAAAAAAAATACAATTCCCTTTCAAGCAAATACTTGTAAATGCCTAACAGGTAAAAATATCTATATGAATTGATGTAAATGAAGCGTCAAGACACGATAAAAAGAATATTCGCAAAGCCTTAGAAGAGAGAGAGAGAGAGACATGTGGTTGCAAGCATTTTTATGATAATCTTGTTGATGGCGATGCGATGCGATGAGAGAGTTTCTCTTTCTTACAAGAAAAGTCAACAATGGTGAACCTGTTTTTTTTGTTTTTATTGATCAAACAAAACAACAGTCCCAGGGATACAATATGTAGTGCTATATATGCCATGCGTCGTCGGTCGGGCATTCTTTGCCGAGCCTAATATATAATTTGAAGTGCTCACTTCATATTATATTCCACCTTATGTGCTTGATTGAGCACATTATTATGAAGGACTTGCATACCTATAGCAAAATGATAGGCTGAAGCTGAGTGATCGAACATGTGCAGTCTGCTCACTCATAGTCAGTGGATATTAATACTAATTCACCGAGCATTTTGTTTTTCAAAAGGGTAGACTTTTTTTTTCTCTTGACGAAATGATAAATTTCTAACCTCAAACTCAATTACCTAACTACATAACTGCAAGGAAGAAATAATGTTGATTGATCGGGAAAAATGCTTCAGAGAGTAATAATCTTTCTCTTTGTCAATCTTCATGCCTAATGCTAATCAGGCAAGGGTTATTAGTTCATTCATTATGTATATCGAACTTTCCACTTCTAGATGCAGGCGCAGTTAGGTATGCATGTTACGAGAGTAAACGATAAAAATTAATTTTCTGGAATATTTCGGACACTTTCACTCACCTTTTGTTTTTGCTTGACCGTTTGGTATGGTATATACTATGGACATGGACATTAAAAAGCTTTTTAAAGTAAAGAGTTGCTCATCAACAAGCCGATCGATCTCTCTTTTTTAAAAACAATGCAGCTGCTTTGCAATATATGTAGGTATAATCAGATGCAAATGGAGCTGATGGCGTGAAAAAAAAACGCGGCCGTATATCGAAAGTGAAGTAAACAAAGCAGCCCGAAAATTATGTACATTCTACCTACTTTGCAATAAAGAAGTAGTCAAAGCATCTTGCAAGTGGAAATGGAGCCCACCAGTTGCTTCCTCCTCCTTTAGCCAAGTACCTAAGATTGGTAGTACAAACACCCGACTAGGTTTTTTATGTATTATTAAACGCCAGAATACCAACAGATAATACAAATAAATGTAATGTATGCAATGTAATCCCAGAAAAATATTTTTTCCGTACTATGCTAATTTTTAATTTAAACTCTATAATATAGTCATATAGTCAATTTGAAATTGATGCTTGATTACCAATCTAATTTAAAATGCATCGAGAGCGAGAGCCTTAGCAAATCATTTACAGCCTTCTTTGTTTATACTTAACATAACAATCCAATTATCTAAACCTAGGAAAATTGGTGAAGGCTCACTCACATCCACATGGCATGGGTTTTCATTTTCACCAATTGAATTTTGTACTTTATAATTAGATACTGGATTTTCATGGCAATTTTACATAATGCAAATAAATGCAATAAATAATAATGTCAGGCAGGATGATATAAGTGTGAACATGCAGGAAGAGATGAAATCTTTTATGAATAATTTATTTAATACACGTTATACACATAATTTTCCGATGAAATGGCCTGATTAAAATATGCAAGTATTATGTACGTAGGCAAGCAAAAACAATTTCCCCGTAATTACGTGATAGTAGTAACCGAGTTTTATAATATTATGCATAATTACTCGGTAGCTTTTTGCAAATTTTCAAACTACCTTGTGAAATCCAACGTAATCCGATAATATGTAATGTGTACATAAACGCATTATTTGATTTGATACAGAAAAGGGAAACTTTTTCTTTCATTTCGCGAAAAAAATATGCATACCTACATACATGCTTGTATGTACATGTTATGTATTCTTAACTTACGACTTCAACTCTACGACTACTACTGTGATGTTTTATAAAGGCAAAGGTGTTGTTATACAAAGCCGTAAAATTTGATCATTCCCGTCAATTTCAGTTGTCTCCACACTCCACTGTCCTTTTTCTAAGATAACGTCCACTTTTTTCCTTGGGTGTACTTAGATCACCACCATCACATCATCGCTGAATCGCAGAAAAAAACTGCATTTTGCATTTTGAACGAATTTGAGTGGTCACACAAGTGCACACTGCACACGCACCTCTCGACCATATCTGGCAATTGCCATCATCGCTAACCTACCTATGCATACCTTCGCAATCGAATCGCTGCGCTCATGTCATGTCATGTCAGTTCAATACTATTATGTTTACATTGCCGTAGTAGTTTCCTTTACTTCTGTTAGGTCTGTCTGCATCTCTACCGGTTTTGCTAGAAATCTCATTTTCCCATACATATCAACTACTTCTTTGAAAAAACAACTCGGCATTTTTGTTTACTTCAAAAGTGCTCATGTCCGAATTGCATGCATTTCATATTTCATGATTCGCATTCATTCGCTCGCATAGCATTAGTGTATGCAATTGATTGTATGAGCGGATCGATAAATTCTGAATGTATATTTGTATTGGATTGCATGGTCAAAAGTACTTCCTCTCTCTCTCTCTCTCCTTCCTTCCTTCCGACTCGAAGCAAGTTCATGTCGAGAAAAATCGAAAATAAGCAATTACATTTGCATAATTTTGTCCTGCAGGTTCTCTAATTTTCAAATCATCGTTTTCCATCATCATAATAAAATGATGCTCTTTATATTCCTCTCGCGTTCATCGAAAATCAAAACTCGTTATCACTCGCGATTATTTTTGCACGCATTAGAGACCATTACAACCAACCTGTTGATTTCTTTTTTTTTGTTGTAATCACTGTCCTCTCTCGCTATTTATACTGCGCACAATTTAATTTATACATTAAAAACATACATTTGCATATCTACATAGATTGTCTTATGATAACAATTTGGGTGGGAATTGAAATGAGAAAAAAATATCATCTCTGATTTCCGACTCCGTATAAAGTACCTATGGACGTTTTGATCATAAACATACCATAACAAATTTCCACCCCTATAGGTATATTTTCTACTGTACGTGATAGAAACTTTTTGAAACTTTGTCCTCTTCGCACCTCGTACCCCTCTGTCTTGACCACGCACCACCTTCTTCAGTCTCACTCCCTCTCCGACAGGAAATAATGGAGGTTTGAGTTATTATGCTATAATTTTTGCATTAGAAGATGCTTCATGTTCGCCAAAAAAATAATTGCAAAATTTACATGTTGATACATTCAGAAAGAAAAACTTTCAAAGCAAGTACATAGGTGCCTACACATCGGTAATCATAATCATTCTTCCTCCTTCCTTCCTTCCTAATGATATTGGAGGGGTCCATGACAGAATTCGTAATTATGACTTCTTTTTCTCATATTAATGCTATTATAAGTCTTACATTGCAGAAAATTTGCAGGTGTTGGTGCTGTTGGTGTATGATATGATATTTATCTAGAAATATTTTTTCTAGCCGAAGATCAGTCAGTGAGCAAGAAAAAGTTTCTTAATATTATTATTACTATACTATCCATAAAAAAGCAGCCATTAATAATCCATTCTCTCCACCAGTGAAAAAATAAAAAAAGAATGAATTTTACGCACCACAGTGCGGATTTTTTTTTCAAGTTGCAACAAAAATTCCCTTCTACTTACATACTTCTGTTATTCAAAAGAATTTCAATAGTCCGAGGTTCAATGAATCAAGCAAGCCTGCCTATCTGCATGCTGCATAGATAGATAGATAGTTAAAGTTACTAATGGGATCTTTAGTTGTTGATTCCTATGGTGTGCGTAGTGATTTTGTCGGTGGAAATTACAGTGTGTTGTAGCGAGGTAATTTTAATGCTCAAGATTTTTGCTGTAGTTACGAATTACGATATATTGTACGCGCACAAAATCCCTGATATTACTTTCATGCAAATTTCCTGTTTCCTTTTTTTGCCAGTAAAAAAAATACTGTATTGCTATAGCTATTGCTGTTATTATACTTATTATTACTGCTATTAGCAACCGAACAGAACAACTGTCGTATTGTCCATCCTTCCTCTCTAGAGCTGTCATGTTCGCTTCTTGTCAAGTGCGCTCTCGTCTGCCTGCCTGAGCTTCTGTAACTCCATTAGTTACGATTGCGTATAATATAATTTCTTTTAAAAAAATTTCAAACCAACCTGGATTTCTCTTTTTGTTTACGAATTTATTAGAGAGAAGATGATCTTACCTATTCATTCTTAAGGAAGAAAACATTATGTACGTGTCAAAAAAAAGTTATTTGTCGAAGTCATAGTCATATTGAAAGCCCAAAAACTCGTTCAAGAGGAGGAGGAGGAGGACAACGACAATTGACTATGGCGAAATAAACGATAATTTCATATCAATATAGCCACCTGTTTACGCTGTAATCTTGCAATTAAAAGTATTTTGGACTTGCTGCACGCTGCACTTGACAGATAAGAAGCTCCCTAGCCATGAGCAGCCTAAGCCTAACCGTGGAGAGAAATTCGCTCAATGAAGGAGTACGAAGTACGCGAACGATTGTATTTCTTCAGATAAGCATAAAATACATACATTATTGGCTACCAGATTTTCATGCATAATAATAATCATAATCATGTAATTATATCTGGGTAGTTAAGACAAAATAACAATAATATCATCGATGAATGCTACATACTACTACCTACAACAACAATGATGATGATTAATCACTCAAGTGCAGAAACAAAATGCTGTTTTCATAATTTCTACTGCAATTTTGTGACAATAATTCATTGCAACTTGCAAAGAAAGAGCCATTTGCCATTTCATTTACTTATTTCTTGAGGAGTTATTTTTTTTGTGACAAAATAGCTACGAAGTACAAGCATAATGATTCCCTCATAAAGCGATATATTTCTTAATCACCCGCGCTCTCATAAACACGTAGCTTTTCATTAAGTGCAAAAATAATGCAGTGAGGAGGGGAATAATAATGACTTTTAAATGGCAAAACTTGCAGAAATGATGAGGGACGAGGACGAAGCAAAGTGCCAAAAAAAGCAAAAGTTGTGCTGATGCTGATGCTGGTGATGTGTGAGAAAATGAAAGAGGAAGGAAGGAAGTTTGAAAGAGATTGAATTTTGAATGAATGAAATAATGAATGAAGGAGAGTGAATGGGTCGAATGTGCAGCAACAGCAAGAACAAACTTGACCATAAGCATTCATTTTTTGTTTAAGTGTCCAATAATAACGATACTGGGGAGAGAAGAATGATATACTGTCATCACCTCCTCACAAGCGATTGTACATACACTACACAGAGAGCCGCCTTGAACAATTTGAAAGTAATGAAATGAAGGAAGAGAGAATAGATTTTTAGAGATGTTCAAGATGTGTGATGCGTCTGCTAGTGCAGTCCACTCCTTTTAGTAAAAGTTATTTTTTTTCAGTCGATCTCTACCTCAACCTCATCTTTTGCATAATATTTATATTCATGTATGCAGACGCCTTTCCTCACAAAAATATCACTCTGAGCGGAGAAACGATGAATGTTCGAAATCCATTTTACTCATTGATAGAAAAGGGCACGGAGCCCTCCCATCATCATTTTTCTGCAACTTGGCCAAAAGTCCTGAAATGAATGGGCAGTGAGCAAAAAAAGAGAAACAAGAAGAAGACGAGTTGCAGTCACAGCAAGTGGCAAACCATTCTCAGAGGTCATTGATTGCTTTCTTTTTATCGCAATTGATATGCTTTGACTGTGAAACCTCTCAGGATATGCTTTTAATAAGAGATGCAGGGAGATAATCCAACTTTGTAAGAAACGTTTCATTTCATAAGCTTTAAAAAAAGAGAGAGATCCATTGTCACTACAATATCTCTCTTCTCTCTTGTTTATTACAACAACAATGGACTTGAGGCAGCAGCAGCAGCAAGAATAGATAAACAAACTTTTTTTATTGTTGTGGCTCATTGCCTCACTGAGTGAGTGAGTAGTACGACCACTACCTATTTACCAGTTTTGTGTCTTGTCAGTCAGTCATGTCGTAGTCGTAGTCGTGTGGAAGGTGCGACGAGCATGATTAGGCGTGCTTACATTATTAGCAGTAAAAAATATAGATATTTTCATGCGCACATAATGAAAAAAAATAGGAGAGAAAACATGCATTACGTACATTGTACTTAGTTAGTGGATATAGGATGCACAATAATGGAACACCAAATAAAAGTATGCATAATATAATTATAATTGTATTCCTAATGAAACAGTAACCAAAAAACCTTAAACTGAGAATGTATCGACCATTGACCAGAGACGACCCTTTCTAAAATAAATAATATCTACATTTACCTATTTTGTGTTTGAGATTCAGATTGGAGAATCCCATGGTCTTCTTCTTCGTCTTCATCTGGTCATTAATTATTAATGAAATTTTAAATTTCATTTTTATGCATTATTTATTGGTGGCATGCACACACACACATAAATACAATGTACAGCTTTTTCCTCGAGAACTCCTCATAGGAATTCATCATTCTCGCCAGGACATCGAAAAAACTATAATGATGATGACGATGATGATATAATCATTGTAGGTAGGCATGTAAGTTATCGATAAATTGCCTTTTCCCTGTACGTGTACATCTACGGCTAAAGAAAATGGGTAGCAGCATGTTGCCGGTTTACTTTATGGCTGCATGCATGAGACAATTTTGCCTGAATTACCTACAGATACATAGATACATAGATTGATGAGGCGAGGCGTAAAAACGCATAATATTTTCTATTTACACGATTTTTTTATAAACTTGTACTGGGACTGGGAGGTTATCGTTATCATCCTTCATGCGGAATCACGACAGAAAAAGGGCTGACTCTTGACATTGTTCCTGCATGATCTGATCATGCATTCATTAATATTACAATTTACTCGTCTACATAATATGTACATAGTACTTCGGCTTTCGAAAGGAGAAATTTTATGGAGCTCTCTGAACCTTCGCCATTCATAATCATAATTACTTTTTCCTATAATGAAGTGTCCTCTCATCCTTACCTAGGGAATCGATTACCTATACGCAATTAGGCCTGACACATGTTTAGCATTTAAAGATTATTATCAATATCATCAATATCTATACGCAATATCTACATTTCTCTGAGAAATTGCTATGGAGTGAGATCTTCTTGTGCAAATAGTGAACTCTCGTAATAGTACTTAATAGATCATTTTGCTAAAGTACCTACAGGTAGTTATTTACCTCACAAGGGAGTCCATTAAAGAGCAAACGACAGATCACGTGGGTAGTCTCGTAAACTCTTTCGTGGGTTTTTTTTGTCGAGTGAGTTAAGTGAGAAGAGGAAGTCAGTCAGCCACTCAGCCAGTGTGGAAGTAGGTATTGGATATCAATGCCTTGTTAAACAATGTTTTCTTCTTTTGGCCTTGTCATCATTATTCATTTGGCTGAACGTTGTTAGCAATGCACATAGGTACTCATACTACCACGCTTCTCATTCATCCACGATAATTGAAGGAGTGGTAGTGGTAGTATATATGTAGTAAGTTATACATACATTGCAAATTTTTTTTTCAGACTAGGTAACTCGTCTGTTTTCTTCAGCAGCGTTTTCTTTTTTCTTCACAAATCAGTGTCATCGAACTAATAAGTATTCTGTTTTGTTTTAGTTTCGAACTCGCTACTACTACTACTACTACTGCTCATTTACTTACTTGGAGGAGCTATAGCTCTGTAAGTTGTTGTCATCGACATTTTACTACCATTTATTACATTAGGTACATTAATTGCTTATCGGTAGAGTATAGGTATGTAGCTTGTAGTTTACCTGTCGCGTGCTTTCATATTGTGTATTGTGTATATTATATTATTATTGCTGTACTACACAGAAGCCCCACTGAGTCTTATAGAATGAAGAAAACTGTCATGGGAAATTTTTTTTACTCAAGTGTGAGAAAAAATCTCGTGCCTTATCTTTGATACTGCAGACTTTTTCCTCCTTCTTGTCATTTCCCTTTCAGTTGGTCTGCCAATTCTGCGATGAGCAAGCAAGCGAGCGTTTTCTACAAGAAAAGTCTCTTGAAACAATTCATATTGATATTGATGGATACATTTTTTTGAGAGACAACTGTGAGCAGTGAAGTTTAAGGATGAGGATGATGAGGATTCCCTCAATCAATCTACATGTTCATGTTCTAAGGAAGAAGTGTTTCTAAGATTTAAATTTTTTCATCTCGTGTTAAAAGTCAAAATGCAAGCTAATTAAGAGAGTGCATAATTTTTTTTCTACTAATTAGTGCTAAAGGGATTAAGAGTGTCGGTGAACCTCCTACTGTCATTACCTTCCTCTCCTCAATATTTTGTTCCGTGTCTTGAGTCTTCTTGAGCTTGGGCATTGTGTTATGTAAGCAAGTGGAAACAAATACTCATTGGAAGCGAATTAGATAGCCATTGGGATTGGAATTGGGATGCATAATTAATTTTGCATAATTTTACTTGAACACTCACTCGCTCACTCACTCGCCTTTTCCATTTTTTTCGAGAGTGTCGTAATCACTCCGCTTACGGTCAATTAGCAGCTTTGGCCTTTTCAAAACGAAGCGAGTAAAAGTGCAAAAAGGCTATTATTTGAAAGCGAGATTTTATTTGTGCGCGCTGTCTGTTTGAAGTTTTCTAGTTTCTCTAGTGCCGTGTCTCCGCCTGTATGTCTGAGTCGTCTTGAGTCTTGACCAATTTTTGCGACAAACGTGTGCCAATGTTTATCGATAATTTTAAAAAAGGAGTGTGTTGTGTTCCATGAGAGATTTTTGCATCTCTGCCTATTTTGATGAGTGTCCATTTTTTTCGCAAGAAATTTGAGCCAGTGTTCGAACTGACTTTCACAATATTCTCCTTCTTCTTCAAATAAAAAGGGATTTCGTCTAACTAAGACCAGACCACCAACGAATATAAAGCGTCATCTTGAAAGTTTGAATTACGAAAAAAGTCTCGCCATAATTTCGGTCATTTATGTGATAAAAAAAAGAGTTTTGCCCTTTCTACTGAACCACAATAAGCTTGCATTGTGTTGTGCAGTGACTTGCCCATCATCGTAATAAATATTGCATAGATAAAGTGCAATGCCCCCGAACTGACCCCATTATATAGCCTTACTGGACTGAAGATTTCTACTACTACATTCTAATTAGAGAGCAAGTGCAAATAATTTGGACAAACAAAAAAAATATTTAATAAGGAGCTTTATAGAGGAGGAGCAGACCATACCATAATAATCACAAAGCCAGCGGTTCAATTCTCTCGTGGTAGTAGTGCCTTTTTAGTGTGCCAAATACATATACATACATACATGTAAACGTTTCATTTACCTGAGAAATTTTTTAGAGGAAGATTTGCCAATACTCCCCCTTTTATAAAAAAAGATATTATTATCAAATTTTAAAAAGATGATCTTTCAAGATAGCCAGTCTTTTGAAAATTGCTGTGAATGAGAGAGAGAGAGAGATTCCCTAGGCATTTCAAGGAGACCCGAAGGAATTGTAAAATTGTTTTTGTCAACTGATGCCATTGCAACACACCACCAAAATACAAATGCACTCCTCAAAGCGAAGAGCAAACAGGTAAGAAGAAGGGGGGAAAATGTATTGAATATCTATTGAAAAAAATAAGAAATTAATTAAGTGCCTTTTTGCGTCTTTTTACTATTCATAATTCATATTACTTAACTCTAGGCCTCACTCAGTCTCAGTGACGGATGTAAGTTGTAGTTGTGGTTGTGTGAAATTATCTGATAGGAAAGTTCCATTAGCATACCTAATAATATTACATTATTGACTTTTTTACATGACAACTCTCACCTTTCCCACTCTAAAACCCACGTTGAAATGCAAAAAAAAATTATCATAAATCATTATGAATTCAGAAGAATGAGTTGCCCCGAGCAAATTTGAGGACACGGGCCCATCTCCTTCAATAAAAAACAATAGCTTAATAATAATATTCATGTAAGTACCTAAGGGTATTTTTAGAATTCCAACAAAATGTATTTCCTCCTGTGCTGCACACGAACACAGACAGGTGGAGAGGGAGATTGTAAGTAGATGCAGGAGCTAGAAATTGTCATAGAAAGCAGGTAGCTTGTGTCATATTCATGAAAGCAAACAGCTTTGCTTGTAAATAAATTGTAAACAGTAAATGTATGCATTCAGCTAGGCAAATAATGGTGACAATTGCGATGCCGACGGATGTATGACATACAGTGTTGGACGGCATGCTTTTTTCATCACATCAATTAAGCGCTTTTTTGCTTTTTAAGCAGCT
>JAHZNI010003212.1:0-13410 GCA_027744415.1 Seira ritae | reverse complement strand
TTTCCTTAGTATAAAGTATAATTTAAACTGACTTGATGTTCAGCCTAGAGCAATTAATAATAGTTTGATAATAATATCAACTAAATATTTGCTATTATCTTTTGCATGTGCATTTCGGTTTGTTGGACAAACAGAATGGAACATAACTTTTGTATAAGATTTTAGCTAGAGCAAAAAAGGTGACAAAAAATTGATTATGACTTTTAGGTGTTTTGCTTGATTTTCCAAAACGCTTTCCCTGGATATTATTTCGTTGACGAGAACGAAATCATAAATTAAATATCAAGACATTTGAATGTCAGTAAAAGTAAAATTAAAATGTTGAACAACTTTTCGTAGATCAAATTTTATTCCACGCTTTTTCTATGAAATGGTTTTCTACACTACACTACACTTCCTTCTTAAATGTATGGTTCAACATTACCATTACTAGTTGCATTTCAAAAACACATTTAAAATAGTCCAAACAAGAATAAAATAATTATTATAAGGAAAGGTTAACTCTATTTGACAATTATTGTTGGTATGTTGACGAGAAGTGTTGATTTGAGAAGTCCTAATTGATAGAATAAAGTATCGTCGTTAAATGGGATTAGTCAAGTAGAAATTTCAAATATCAAATTGTCAAGATTAAGTAAGAAAACTTTCGTTTGCGCAAAACGGAAGTTTTATTCCGTAAAAATGATAAAAACTTGTTTGCAAAGAAAGTAAACTAATTCATGACAATGTATTGCAAAATTCTTTCATGAGTAAAGTTCCATTACTAATTCTGCGTATAAATTCAATTTTTAGCTAGGAAAGAAATACAGATCATTGGGGAAAATTCGGAAAATACGTTGCGTTTTAGGTTCCGCCCGTGTAAATTAAATGAATAGGCCTTTTAGTGGAAATTGTGAACAATTGTTTATCGTCCGTAGTAATCCGTATAGTCTTAAGGAGAAATAGGTTCCTAGAACGCATTATATAATTGATTCTTTGAAACTTTATAAATTTTATGCAAAATGTAGATACAAATTACGTAAACAAGTCAGGACGAGCTTGTTATGTCGTTTTTTGTGATTCGTAGAAGTCATATTGAGGACACTCGACTGACTCGACTCGCAACAAAAAGTTTGCTTTAATGCTTCTCATCCTTCAAAGAACCAAATATTGTTTGCTCTCTTCTCATCATCTCGTTCGCCTTGTAATGACTTCGCGTATCATCTACGAAATTTACAAATAGAAAAGAAACATGTGGGGTTACTTTACTTTAACTTGTTGTTAGTACGTCATTACATTATTCTTTGCGCTATCCTATTGTGGCAAAGGACAAGAAGTAGAATTATTCAGATGCAGATATCTACTGAATGTACGAAGATGAATTGGATGAAGTGTTTTAACAATGGAAGCCAATTACGATTCATTCAACATGAAAAACTTTCTCGATTGGAAAGAAACTTGCAAATTTTCTTTCGGCCCACACTAAACGATGAATGGTGTAGAATTCTCTTATGAAGAATTCTAAAACTTCCTCAGCATGTAACCCTCTCCTAAAATACAAGATAAGAAAACATTGTAACATGCTTTTCACCGAATTTTTAATGCGGCAATTGTTTTTGAAAATGTACAAGCCATCTATCAACCGGCGAGCAAAGCCACAACGAGATCGGCAAAGCGTAGGTGAGATGTCGTGTACCTCATTTGGGCCAGTTCCTGCTCCAGGATTCAGTTCATTCAAGACTAGAACTGGGCTGGGATCTTTGGGTGAAAACCATTAATGCATTTTTTGTGGGAAATTGGAGTTCTGCTTTCTCTGCACAAAGCACAACAGTGTAGGGTGTATATTTAGTCCTACTTCTACTAGTCAAACTCAGCATTTCCTTTCAAGCATGTGTATTCAACCAGAAAAGGGAAAGTAGAAAGGCCCAACCTGTAGGATTCGCTTTCGTATCTCAAACCATAGCTAAATTGGAAAGAGAAAGTGGGAAGTGCGAATACGAGCAAACATTGGAAAAGCTTGCACACAGAACTGTATGTGTATGCTGCAGTGACTTAGCCAGGTAAATTGATGACGTGTGGACAAAAAGGTTTTGCTTTTGCAATTACACATCTCTTACAAAACCATTTAAATCGGATTTATTTGTCAGGAATAATGTCGAAAGGCGTAGTTTTTCCTCCCCCAGAAAATTTTCTAATGTTCTCATTCCTCTCATATTTTTAACTTTACTTGCATATGCTGGGAAATTCTAAAAATATGCTTTAGCTTTGGATCGACACTCCGTAAAAAATAAACTCCATTCCGTTCGAAAGTCTTTCCACCCACATACTTGTTATTCTGAACAGTGTAAACCACCCGCCTTGCCGTTCCTAGATTTTTTGCACACGCATTTGTGAATGGGAAAACAAGAGGTACTTGCGAGGAATGAATGGAACCAACGTATTGCGGGGGAGGAACGTACGGATTCCTTTCCACTGGATGCTGTATCAATGAATACACCAAAATCTTTGCAGCTTTCCACTTTCAATGTAGACGAGAAAAGCAACAACTGTTGCCCTGCAAGTACAAGACTTACTTTTGGTCCTATGTTCTATGCATTATTCGCCTACGGAAACTTGGAAGTTGGGGTTGTATTTACGTACTTTATTCTTGAAATAGGGTGACATGAATGAGTTAGATGACTCATACACTTTTTCTAATGGCGTATTGATAAGATTTAAAAAAGTTTTGAGGTAATGAATCCTAGTTTAGTGCTAAGTGAGCATCTGTGAAAATGTTATACAAGGCATTGAGTTAGGTATTACTTATAAGGTACTTACGACTTGGTTACATTTGACAAACAAATCATGTGCATGCTATGATAGATGGTTTAATCTAGTATTAGTATTAGTATGCAGATCTATTTATTAGGAAACAAATTGTAGGTCAAATAACACAATTAAATAAGCAGGTCATTTATGAAGATCATATGATTCTGACAATTCAAATATAATATTGCGTGGAAGACTTGACTAGAATATATGACTTGAGAATGACGCAGTGAAGCAGCAAAAAGAAGCTTCTTCACACGTGCCAACAATCATAAGCTTCAATCGAACATGCAACACTAAAAATGCTTCATGATGTTGAGCTTAAAATTCATGTTTTTATGGTACATAGGTCAAAACTTAGAACTTGAAAGGAACCCGGAAGTTATTTCGAGATGCTCAAAGAAGCTCTCAAACAAGTTTCCATGGAAATGTACAATAGAGTCCAAGTTTTTTCTTACTGTTGATACTTCGCTCGTTCCACCACCTTTGCGACGCTTTAGTATTTTACTTTTTCTATCCGAGTACGATGATGGTGGTGTTGTACATGTGAGAGGATCATAAAAAATTAAATCCCCTATTTTCTACCTGCTGCTCTTGTCATGCGTTCCTATCTCTATTTCCTTATTTTTCATATCACACGAAGTGGTTGAACCTTATGCTTTGCTAACGGATCATGTTATGAGGCTGATAATATAGTAATATAGAAGATGGGAAAGGATCCCAAACAGTGAAACTACTACTACGGCTGAATAAAAAAAGTGAGATGAGCAAGAGTTGGAAATTCTGCTACGGGCGAACCAAACGAAGCCTTTTCGTCTGAAACACGATCGATACGGATTTTCTCATCTGTCATTCTAAAGAAACCGTCCAGCAGAGCACAACAAAAATCCTAATAGGCTTGAAGCGTGCAATTTAGAAAATATGACTAGTATCGCCACTCTTACTTGGCGCTTACTATTCAAACTAGAGGAAATTCTGAAGCTTGTTACTCTTCGTAATTTTTTCTAGACCAAGGCTCATGCTATGTTCGCATAATGGGAATTCGTATATCTTCTTGCACGCTTCATTGTCTCCGGAAGGAAAAAAGCGGATGGAATCTTTCCTTCCACATTTCCACATATCTTCTCTCTGCTCATTCGGCTGAGATATTTCTCTGCGCCCACGGTTGAACAAGTGAAAGATGTTTTTCCAGAATTGAATCGCTACTTCAAAAGTTTGAGAAGAAATTCTTGAGAAGGTTAGACTTTAATTGGAGACTCTGCTGAACCGCTACATTATTTGGGAGAAATCAATGCATGAAATTAATTTGTGCGTCTAATAATAGTTAGAAAGGATAAATTTTTCGATAGAATAAAGATTGATGGCAAGAGGAACGCAGGGCTTAATTATTGCTGATTACCTCCTGTTAATTGAAATTCTTAAGCGAACATAATTCTTGCATGCCATTTTGGAAGTAGAGTTTTCCATATCTTGAAAAAAACAAGAGTATCATCATCCTACATATTTTTGATTTGAATTCAAATGGGCCATATTAAATGAGAAGTCTTAGATACATAAATACAAATTTTATGCTTCACAATGTAGTCTAGTTTTATGTCTATTTGAAAAAGATGAGGCTGTACAGGTGGATAAGTATGCGTTTTAAAGTAAGTTTTAGAAGGGGATGGATAGATTGGCCAATGGATATTGTACTTAATCCTTTTTCATAAGGTTTTAAGTGACAGCGTAGCCGTAGCTCCCCAAAAATAATTGCCCAATTGAGTACCAGATACAAGACAATGTATGGCCAAAAACGTTACCACAAGGAAGTCAACGGTAGACGACGAAAGTTGCTTTCTCCGCTTACTGTTGCGTTATAAGGAGTTCAGTGAGCAGCGAATGCAAAATATCTACGCACTCTAATATTTATTTAATTACTGTCAGGCTATGCCACCACTGAAAAATGAATTTACAAATAAGAATTGAAAAGGACATTGTCAAATCGCATTTCTTTTTGAACTTTCTCCAACACAAATGCATGTGTATTCGCCCCGTATGTGACACAAGGAGTTGTTGCGAAATTTATTTTTTCTTGACAAAGAAGAATTCCATATTGTTGATTTCTGTATTCCGTTGTTTTTACATGGTATTTCGAAGAAATAATAAAAATGTAAAAGAAAAGCTGAAACATTCTGCCATTTTCTTTGGTAAGCGGTCATGAGCACCTCGTCAGAATAATACTTAAAAACGTAATAGTAATCTATAAGTACATAATGTAAGTACTAATTCATGTTCCAAGCCAAAACACGCCTACCTTCTAGATTCGTCGGCGAATTTCAAGCTTAATTCCCACAAGTTTCTCATTAGGAGAAGTAAGCCATTGAAGAAACGGGAAACATTATCACTAGTCAGATAAACGTTTATTGCATGTATAGTATACAACATTCACATAACCATTCCATGCATTTTTAAATTTACATAAAATTGTTATCCAAAAAAGTGCAATTCTCGTATTGCCGAAGATATTCTATTTGGCTTCTAATTCTAGTCTTTACTTGACACTCCATTCGTTGTCTAGAAGTTCAATTGATGTTGCTTCCTTGTTCTTTAAATTTCCACATTATGAATTCATTCTTACAGCTCGAGATATTATTCCTATTCCCCTGACTCTCAAAATCCCTTGAATAAATAGCAATTCTTTATTCACATATTGAAAGGTATATTCTTTAAGTCAAGATGAACATTTGATTACCCTTCCCAAATCGAGCAAGCATACATGCATCTATTTATAAGGAAATTTGGCAATTGTAATATCTGGAGAGTTCTTAAGACAAACTTGACATTTTCATTGTCACATTATTCAAAATCCCTCCATAACAAATCTTCATTGCTACCCATATATTTAGCATCTTTTTTCATTTTTGATTTTCTCACGATATATGCATATATTTGGACTTGGGATGTCTTTTACATAATATGTACTATCAATTTTAATTTTTGCGCCTGCTTCGAAATTGTAAATTGGTGATATGACTGGTAAGGAGTGTATATATATTAGATACTAGCTAGTAATTGCTAACTCATTTTACTATTTACCAAGTCAAACTATATCACAATTCCATGTGATACTGTGCGTGTCATAAAGTACATTAATATTCATACAATATTTTGCATACCCTTCTATATGTCATCATATTTCGAAGAACTGTAAGACATGAAACAAATTACATTTTAATGCGTACCAACGACAGCTACAATTATTCAGGAGACTGATCTAGCTCTAGCAGCCGGAGTCGACACTCTCTTTCTCTCTCTCGTGCTCTCCACACTTTCTCTTTCTCCATTCCCCTTCAGTGATGCTTTCTTGTAGTACGTAGGTAGGTGCATATTTATTTCTTTTTTATCTCGGAATGTTTCATTTTGCCCCTGAAGTAATCTTCTTGACATTTTTGGAACAACAATGAAGATTTTCATCGTTACATGTGATGCTGATGATGCTTCTATAAGAAGATTACATTGAGAACCAAAGACATGTCTTGTGCATGTCGAAAGAATCCTTGTAATCAATCAATATTCTGTAATAAGGATCCTATTTCCACCAAGCCGTTCCCTTTGAAACATTCATAGTGTCCAATACGTGGCATGGTAAATCGATTTTACTAGCACAATCTTCTATCCTGCTGTGCCTTATAATATGCTTTGGAAACTCGATGTATTAACATTTCGTGGCGTCAACTTTGGTATATCGTATATTGGTATTTGAATGCATTTTGACCGGATTCCATTATAATTTAAAAATCTTTTCCGAAATTAAAGTTAACCTAACGTTTCGTTTGGAACATGTAATTTGTCGAAAATGTTTGAGGAGCTTGCTGACGCTGACATGTCATCATTTTTACTCATGAATCTTGAATTATAAAATACATTATGATATTGAAGTAAATATTGAAACATGAGTGCAGAGGTGAGAAGTACTATAAAATACTTTTAAAATCTCTCTTAAACTATTCTTTTGTTGGTATTACATAAAATGGATTAGCAACTTGCATAGAATGAAGAAATGTGAAAGTGTTGGTGATTAAATTTCTCGTGTTAACTAGGCGTCGAAAGCAGATATGATTTAACAAGACAGACATGACATTAAATTTAAAATAAGTACAACGTTTAATTTCAGGCCATGCGTAAACGAATTTTTCCAAAGCTTCATCAAGTATCGTTTGTAAGGACAGGATTTATTTTAGTAGTTTTGGATCCAGATTAATGTAGCAATTTAAAATTCGGGTCGTCTCAAGCAGACATTTTCCCTGTTCAATCTATTTTTTAGTGCTTTACTTTTTACATCGTGATTTTTACGATCTCATGCGGTGAGTACATGTAGTGTGCGTAAATTCAAAGTTATGTGGAAATACGTCTTTCCAGTATAAGCTGCAATTTGATGCCGACTTTTTCTACATTGTCATTTATTACCTACCTGAAAATATAGGATGGATGCAAACGGGAGGAAACAGCGCATTCTCGAACTACATACCAAGTTACTTCGCTTCGGTTGTTACGGTATCTCTCAAGAAGCATAATATTGGGATGAAAAATGTATGTGCTAACTTTTACAAACGCAGAACGTCGGGTATAATAGATAAAAAGAGTGCTAGTAGGAATAAGATGGATGCCATTCTCTAAGAAAGTAAAAAGAGGCATGAAAAGGGCAGCAGGGATGATGATACTCGTAGTTAAGCTCTATATTTTCCATGCTTCGTAAGTACTTATACTTTAACTTTTTTGGGTGCTTCAGCATAATGGAAACTTTCTGATGGACCATAAATTTAAAATTATTTCTTGCGCCAATAATAAGAGAGGCACATGGCTTCTCAAGAGTTGGGATGGAAATTACAAATCCGGTGGTTACGACAAAGCGACGATGGAATGGAACTTCGTCACAGCTGTGACTATCTAGGGGAAAGGTGTGATGTGAATTCCATATTTGAGGGTGATCTCTCTACGAAAAATTCAGGATCAAGTATCGAGTCAAGGTGTTAGGCTAGTTTGCAACTATGGAGTGATTATGAAAGTGGTGTGAATGAGAGAGATTCTCTGAAAAAATAGGCCACTCCATGGGCACAGATTAGATTTTGATTGCTAAGGCAAAGGTATCGTTCACGAAAGAAAGTCATTTAAAACCTGTGGCCTGTGGTCTCTTTCTTAAGAGCAAATGTTTGTTTTTGGCCTAACTTAACCGAAGGTCCACTTCATGAAGAAGACATTTGGAGAAAGTGGGACTATATAAAGTCTATAGAGACGATAGCTAGTATTACAGGTCTCATCCCATCCAGAATGGCTCAGGATGGCTAAAGTTAGTTAGGGTGTAATTTCGCACGGTCTGAAAAATAGTATCTACCAATGTCCTTAGTAAAATGTTTTTTTTCTCTAATAAATGGAGCTAATGTAAACTTTTTGCAAAAATCTTTTCATGCGTTTGTAATCTTGGTAAGGCTATTAAGATTAGATTCGACTGTGTATATTGCCTACTCCACAGGTTTATTTGGGCAAAGTTATAAGTTGGAAAGATAGATAGTCAGAAACGGTCTGCTTTATCATGAATGAATCACAAGTCCCAAAAAGCATTACATAATGCCAGAAGCTTCAACTCTTTTAAATCAGAATGTTGAAAGCCTATCACTCAAAGAGAAAGACAATAATTTAAATTTGACTTTGTGAAGCTCATCTTCATACATATCCTCGTCATACCGCGTTTTATTGTTAGGGAAGGAGGTAAACTTGTCAAATTACCGCTTTCTATGTACAGAGACTTTCCCAAATTATTTTTTTCTTTTGTGATCCACGTTTTCTTTTGAAGTTGTGCACAGCTACTCTTTTCCTTCATTTATTCGATTCACGATCAATCGGAAGTTCGTGTTCAAACCCGAGAGTGTAAGGAGGGATTTGTTCCAACTTTTCTTTCCTTACTGGTGCACAGTTCGACTGGGAATTACATTATGTAAATAGAGGGTATAGTTCTAACCCATTCATTAGACTTAGATTTTTATATGCAAGGAAGACAGATTTAGAAAAGGAGAGGCCCTTGGTACTTATGCTAAAATTCCCAAATGTCTAATTCTAGAATCCATTCACGATTTTCTGAACACATTAGCATTGCTGCTGCACGTTGCAGGCATTCTTCTGCTCCTTCTTCAGATGCTCCATGGTTATACATTTCATCCCATCACACTTTATTGTTTCATTTTCCGTTTAAGTTGGACTTGCGACTTTTCTTATGTATAGTACAGCAATGTCGGAAGCACTTTCTAATACAAGTAAGTTGAATAACATGCGCCAACCCAACACTTATACTCAAATTATCGCACCATTCAAATTTCCAAATGTAAAAAAGTTACTCTGACAAACAAACTGCGAAAACTTTCAAAAAAATTAGTTGTGAGAGTTGAGGTTGTAACCTAATGGAATTGAATGACGAGGAATACATGCATAGATGTACGAGTTATTTTTTCCACGGTATTACGATAACCATACTTTTTGGCTAACATATCTAGTCACTGTTATGATGAAATACATAGAAGAAACGAATATTTGCTGAGAAACCGAAACCTTGTTTGGGGCAATAAATACAGGTAAACGCTTTATGATTAGTATAAGAGTAATGCTGAAAGACCGTAATTATATGAGCCCGCAATCCGTGCACTACCCAGGGTTAATGGTTGAGCAGGAACCTTCCAAAACATGTAAAGTACTACATATAAAGTAAAGTACTACATGAAAAGTACTATAATATAGGTAACTAGTGCTTGAGAGTTTGACGGAAATGAAAAGTTATGATCTTATGAGTAAGTTATGAGTAATTATTTATACATCTATGATCTTGACACACATTTTACGTGATAAATTTTACTCGCCCTGATTATGCCACAAAATAACAATTAAATAACTAATGCAACTTAATAAAACCGAAATTTTAATTTCATGAGGAAACGCCCTGTATCTAGGCGTTTATCTGGAGCTTAAAAAATCAATGCAATGCTTCAATGAAGCTTTTTTTAGAATCAGAATTGATTCTCATGTTATTGCCTTTTCTGTCCGTCTGTCGCTGGACACGATTTAGCTAGATAGGAACAAGATATTGAGCTGAAATTTGCTACACATAGAGGGTGGGCCTTTCGCACAAAGCCTATTGATTTTCAGCTCAAACCGACTAAAATCGACAAATCGATTTATGGAATTCTTATGGACACGATATCTCATGGTAGGAACAAGATAACAAAATTGCGAGATATAGAGGGCAAGCCTTTCACTCAAAGCCAATTAAATTTCAGTCCAAACCGACTTATGGGGGGAAAGTTATTTAAGTTTTAGCGACTCAGACACGTCAAAAAATGATAAATTACGAATAAAAACGACCAAAAATATTCGCAAGATTCTGATATGAAGCTTAATTTCGTTACATATGTTGCTATGGCAATCACGCAATTACAATTGACGAAGTTTGTGGAATTCCACTGTTTAAACGAATCAATCGGTTCCACTGTTTGAACTCTTGACTCCGTCTTTAGCATTGTCGTATTTAGTCCCTTTAATCAATTCTGATTCTCACGAAGTTGCCGCAGTTGGGTTTTAATTATTAATTACACAATATATCAAAAAGCATAAAAGTTTGTTCGATTTTTTTGTAAAGGGTTCATACTTTTCAAACGTAACGCTAAGGGGTGGGTGGGGGGTTCCCAGTGAAGTGTGACACTCCATATAACCGTTAATGTAGAAGTGCGTGACAAGGGAGGGAAGGTGGTCTAAAAAATCTCGATTTTTGCGTGACGTTTGAAAAGTGAATTTTCACAGATATGAATTTCATTTGACCTCATAATATCAAACAGAAACTTTATCACATTCTTAAATAATTATTGCTGGCGAGAAAGAACTGTAACCGTGTTTTTACGCTACGTTGTACTTAACGTAAGGTACTGTACTGGCAGCCTTTAATTACAATATGTGCGCCTTCATGTCTTATTATCTGAACTTTGACAAATCTAATGCCTAATCTAATCTAATGTGGGTTTAGATGACTAAAAACAAGCAAATGTAGATCTTTTTCGATAGCAAATGCACTCAGGTTATGCAAACTTCAGCACACCTTGTTTCAAAAATAAAAAGAACCAAATTCAGAGTACATATCCCATAGGGTTTCTAAATGTTTTTGTAAAATATTTTCCCAGTGAAAATTGTTTCTCGTAAGCAATTTCTGTCCGTATGTCATATAAAAAATACCTGCTGTATATCCTAGCCTGGAGGCCCACATTTGTATGACATGACTTCGTTTTCCATTTCGCCAAACTTTCCGCGAGGAAAACTTTCTTTCGCTAGGTGGGGAAAAAGCGTGAGCACTTTTCCAGAGTTTCAAGAATACGAGGTGAGGCGATCTTTGTCTATCAACCCAAGCCACTAGCTGGTATTACACACTTTTTGCACACATCCATGGTACATTACTCAATCGCTGAAAACAAACGGTGTCTGGCTGAGGGGAGTTAGGCTTTTCAACTTTCAACTGAGCCTACATTTCACTGAAATCAGGCAACACCAACAGAAGCAAAACAGCATAAAAATAAGAAAACAGCTTCGAGAAAAAAGACCTGTCAGCATTCTTTATCTTGTCAGATTAGATCTAGGGTCCCCTTCAAACATTTAAGACCACTCCATGATTATCAATTTTTTCCTCTGAAACCAAACGTTCGCTCTCAACGTGAATTGTGGAATAACCCTGATATAGTTCCGAGTCAGGCGCAACGATTGTTTCTGAAATTATTGTTACTCTGATGTAACTGGAGACGTTTTATTGAATTTTGATGTATTCACTCATATAAGACCACTTCTTTTACGGACCCAAAATTATTAGATAATGTGGAAGGAATGCAGAAGCGTTGATTGCATAAGGGAGAAGGCTTTACGAGCTTTCGATTAAGGTGCTACACCGTAAATCTGTTACCTAGTATTTAAGGGTACCAGACATGGAATGAAAATCACTATTTTTATATGCCAATATGAGGGAAAATCATGACTTTCAAGCAAAAAATCCTTCTATTATTTTCTTAAATGTGGCCTGTGGTCTTAAATGTTCTTAAATGTCTGTGGTCTTAAAATTGTGGTTTTAAATGTTTGAAGGGGAAGGCTACATCATGGCTACAAAAAACAAAGCACATGAAATGGAAGAACATGAATATTGTTGTTAAGTCATGAAAAATCCTTTTCTGGTTCTCTGGACCAATTACCATATTACGTACTTAGTTTTAGATTTTTTAACTTACGTAATCGTAAATGCTTGAGATTCAATTTGTTTTCAGGCTATTTTTGACGTCGTGGCAAAACGACTTCAATTATAATTAGGAAATTGGGAATTAGGAAGTTGAGCTAGGACTTCTGATGTAAGACTTACATATAAAAATTATGGATAGCTGAGGAACGAAAAAGATACATTTTGGATTAAATACACATTCAATATGGTTGTGTATCGGAAACATTTCAGTCAAGCTCCTCCTTTGCATTCTTCAGAAGCCTTTTATGCTCATTTGTGTTTGATGTACCTACATACGTTTAACGGTTTAACAAACCTTATAGTTATAACTAAAATACCACAAAAGTTTAACGTATTCATTATATTTTTGGGGCTATTTTTGAAGGGAAGGGAGCACGGCTAATCTGGTCAAAAAAAGGAAAGACCCTTTCCATACCATAGGAAGCCCCTGCATATAAAAAAACTCAATACAACAAACAAAGGAAAGCAAGCACAGGACTGGCGGTGGGGTGCTTAAGTCCTGCTACAAGCCTTTCTCGTTGCTTGCTCTCCCCTGTTTTTGTGTGATGTGTGGAAAATGATAAATAAAAAGAATGCATTGCATACATGTTTTTGTGTGCGTGTGTATTGCTGAAAAAACTGTGATGGAGAACCTGATGCAAAAAAAGTTATGGCCAGTTTAATTAAGACTACATTTCAAATATTTAAATTTAAATTTCAAGCTACAAACAAAATTCTAGTGTCAAAGTGCATCTACTATTTTTGTTATTGCTAATGTGATAGGGCAAAAAAATTTAAATTCTAACGGTTCCCCTAATACTTCGCTAATTGTTCTGAAATAATTGAAGTCAAAAAGGTCAAATTTTAGCAAAAATCGTTCAATATGATAGCCTCAAGTCAAATAGCATTTTTAATGTATTTTGGCTGATATTTTCTCCATTGAATTAAAAAATGCAGTTTTTCCATCATGATAAGTTGATAGCTCCCAAATCCATTACTCTTTCACTTCCTAGATCAATTCTAATGCACAATGAAACACCAAAAGTTAACTGAGTATAAATATGGAAGCTGTTTTGATTTTTAAATTTTAAAAACGCAAGCCTTTATAATACGGATAAAAATATTTCAAAAATTCGACCGTGCCTCAGGGTATGATTGTCTACTTGTGTATCAGGCCAGTTTCAAAGCAAGGTAGAGATATTTTTAAGAGTAGCAATTTTTTAAACACTCCAATATGCGGTCTCTATTTTATAAAAAAAAATTGTGCTGGAAAGTTAAGTCTAGCTGGAAATATAAATACATTATACATGTTTCACATGACCTGACTGGACTAGGTAACTAGTAAATAAATGGCA